>PISX010004760.1:0-116738 GCA_004024625.1 Mellivora capensis | reverse complement strand
GACTTTGACTTTTTTAAGATTATCTAAAGGGGGAAAAAGTAGTTTTCCTTTTTAGTTGCTTTCCTCTCTCCAAAGAGTTTATGCTTATAGGATCCTGGAAGAATTCTAGCCAGGAAGGCCTCAGGTCCATCCTAGGAGTAGGGGGCAGAAACAGTGCTGAGGTATGTGTGTCCGGAAACAAGCTCCATGTCCACTGACTGAATGGATAAGGAGAATATGGTGTGTGCATACAACAGAATACTATTCAGCCTGGAAAAAGAGGGATACTCTGCAACGTGAGAAGCTTTGAGGGCTTTACCTTACGCCAAAGAAGCCTGTCAGAGCGGGACCAGCACTGCAAGATTCTCCTTGTACGAGGGTTCTGAATAGTCAAGCCCTCAGACTCAAGGAGAGGAAAACTGGTTGCAGGGGCCTGGGGGAAGGGGAAAAAGGGACTTGCTAGTCAATGGGTGTAAAGTTTCAGCGGAGCAAGAGGAATGAACTCTGGATTGTTGGACAACTTTGAGTAGTCAGCAGTCCTGTAGTAGGCACCTAATAGTGAGTGAAGAGGGTAGAGCTCTTGGGAAGTGTTCTTTCCACAGTAAAATAAAAATAAATGAAATAAAATAGTATAAAATAAAAATAAAGTGAAATATAAAATAAAGTAAAATAATAAAAATAAAAAAAAAACCCCGAGAAAGTGAATGACCCCATCACATCTGCAGTGGAGATTGGAGGGCAAGAGTCACAGAGTTGGACCAGGGGCTCCTCGCTCCGACGTGCGTCCGTACCCTGCCTGCTAAGCCTTGTGGTGGAGATGACAGTAAGCCTGGGCTGAGGAAAACCTCAGGGCTTTATTTTAAGACCGTCTGTCAGGAAAGGACTTTGGAGCAAGTGCAGGCGCTCAGCTGCATTCCTGAAGGTCAAATAGTCGCAGCTACACGAGCTGCTGGATTTGAGGAAACATTTAAGAGGGAAGAAGAAGGGGGAAAAAAAAAGATCACACCCTTCCTGAGAAATCATTTCTGTTTCTACTGAGAGACCGGGAAGGGCATGAGAAAGTTCTAGTAGGAGGGGATAAAAGGGAGATGAAAACCTGCCTCTTCAGGGCCTGTTGAAATTGTTCTTAAATCAAGCAGCAGTTTCCCGACAGGGCCATGTAATTGATTATAAATGTTGGAATTTATTTCAATAAGCCCTGTCATTCCCGTGCAGCTGTTTCACTTTGCAGCAAACCAACAAACAGACGGAGGTGTGGAGGCAGCCTGTCTTTTGTCTCTCCCTCTGATGAGTCTGAATTGTCTTTCGGAGAGATGCTGCTGGCTGCGGCTTGCGGGAGGAGAGGCCCCCGTTTTTCTGGCCGTGGGCAGAGGGGACGGGGAGGGTAGATGAGCCGCCTACCTTCTCAGGGGCCCGGGGACGCCGTGACGGGGAGCCAGGAGGAAGAGGTGATACTGGTTTCCCACATGTATCAGCCCAAGGAAGCTGCCGGTGCATGGGAAGAGAGGCCCATCTGGGCCCATCTTTTATCCTCATACAAGCAGTGAGAGACCGTGGGAAGGTGACTGGGTTGAAGGTTTGGTGTAGACTCTGCTTCTCACGCACTAGGTGAGGGTTCTTTCTAGAATGGTGCTGCTGATACCTGCCTCCAGATCAGTTGGAAAGATTAAAGTTGTTGACCTGGAGATGAAAGCTTCAGTGAGGCAAACAGTAGGTGCTCAATAAATGTCGAGCTGAATCTCCATCTTCTAAAAGCCACCGCCGTCCACTCTGGCTCACTTTGACCTCTCTCTCTCTCTTAAGCTTACGTGCCCTCCTTCTCATGCTCTGGATGTTTAGCTTGGGGCAGTAAAGAATTGAGCTCTAGTCTCATTTCAGATACTAGACTTTGGATCAGTGCCCATCACCTCCTGTCCTTCTCTAATTGGAAAACGGTGAAGTGATCACTTCCCTGCTTCCCAGCACAGTTGTTAGGTTTAGATGAGTTAATAGATGGGCAGGCACTTGGCATCTTTAAAAATGTGTCGCACATGGAAAAGGTCATATTATGTGCCATTATCTGCTGCTCTTTTCCTCTTCTTTATTAAAAACCTGGCTTTCCATCTAGGTTGTAGGATTATTTAAAGCAGGAACCACCTCTTTGAGCCTTTTTGTGCTCTTGATCCAGCTTACTGGTTTGGTCCCTCGGGTGAATAACGTAAAGGGGAACTTTTGAAGGGGTCAGGGAGTTATCAGTAGTAAGGAGCTCATACTCAAGAATTTTCTATTGTCTCTTTTGTCCACCATCCAAGAACATGTATTTCCTTGCGCAGCTCTCCCTGTTTTTCTCCCTGCTCCAGCCATGCTGTCAGTGTTGGGAACATCCCTCATTACATCTTGCCTCAGGACCTTTGAACATGCCAATCTCACTTCAGGGATGCTCTTCTTCAGGATTTTGCACGGATGGTTCTTTTTGTCCTTAGATCTCATAAAAAAGGTCCTTCCCGATATAATGTTATTCCCTTTCCCCCAACCTGCTGCTCTCGGATAGTGCAACAGCCTGTATCATTTTCTTATTACCAAATGAGATGATCTCATTCCATTAGCGTGTACATTTCTGTGTACATGCAAGCTCCATGAGATCAGGGACATTGGTTTTTGTTATCACCACATCCCTCATGTCTAGAGCAATTTCTGGTTTGTAGTAGGTACACAGAAAATGACTGCTTAACTACTTAGTTACCCTTTTTTTTTTAAACACAATTTTGGATTTCCTTCCTCTTGGAAGCCTTGTAGGAATGCCCTAGTACTTGTGGATTTTCCCCACTTCAGGATTTTCTCCTTTTATAGATGACAGTGCTTTTTAGTTTGACATGACTTTCTATCTCATTCCTTCAAATGCAATGGTCCAAGATAATCTTACTTTCCATTCCTTTGTGATTGAGGTGGACATGAAGGAAGTTTCCAGAAAATGTCTGACTAAGAGAAATCTCTTTTTCTGGCTTGGGTGGAGAATAAGAAGCAGAGAGCCTGGAGTGTCCAGAAGACAGAGGAGGAAGGGGCGAGAGAGTGACTTTTCTGCATTCGTGCCTTGGGCTTTCCATTTCTGGGCAAATCACGAATTAAGAGGAAAGGATTTTCTTGCATTTTCCAGAGCGATAAGATCTGGAATGAACCACAGGTGGTGCAGAGTCCAAGCTCCTTCATTTTTCAGGTGAGAAAGGAAAAGACAGAGGGGAATAAAACAGAGGAGAAACAAAAAATTCGTAAACACCTGTTCCAGGTGTTTTCTTACACCTCATCCCATTAAATCCTTGCAACTGTCAACGAGGTTGGTGGTGTTCTTCCCATTTCATGATGTGATAATGAGGCTCCAGAAAGCTAAGCAACTGGCTTAGCACTAAGCACCAGCCCTAAGCACCAGCCCTAAGCACTAGCACTAAGCACTAGCACTAAGCACCAGCACTAAGCATTAGCACTAAGCACCAGCACTAAGCACTAGCTAGCAAATAGCTAGGACTTGAACTCAGGTCTTCTGTGCTTCTTCCCTACCTCCTTTAAGGTTTTAGAATAAATCTCCCACCTTTCCCCCATGGGGCCCTACCTCTCAAGACTCTGTCTTTAGTCACCTGCTAGAATTCACGGGGGGGGGGTGGGGGCAGGGAGAGGGTAAAGGCAGTATCTCCCTCTTCCAGGCTGGGTACTGAGATCCAGGAGAGGTAGCCTCAGGTCCCACAGAGCTCTGTTGTCAAATCTGCCATTATGAGCTTAATTAAATTAATATTCTTGTGTGAAGGGCTGCTGGGTGCAGGGCTCTGTGAGGCTCATCGACTTTCACATAGAGGGGAAAGTTTTCTGCGCTCCCTCCCCCCAGGCTGCATGAAAAATGCATGACAGAAGTCAGATTGTGAGTGCTTACGGCAGTGGCATCTTCGTGCAATTAAACCTTAAAAGTTGCTCCTCTCTCCCCCTTCCCTAGCTGCATGCGGGGAACAATGCAAACACAAGAGTTTTTAAAGTGAGATGGGCCAAATTTTTACCCACCCAGCCTGGCCTGCGAAGCGTCCTGGCGATTGGACACCCACCATGGAAGCAGCGTCTGAGAAGCTTTCAAGGTGAGTACATTCAAGGAGGAGCAATTCTTGGGTGCAGGAATAGTAGGTCAGGGACAGGAGGAGGAAACAGGATGAGAAGAACCCTCCCCGGGATGCTGCTTGCAAGACAGGGAGCATGGCCCGAGCCAGGTCCTGCCCATGAGCTGATCGTGGGGGTCCATGAGAGAATGGGCACAGAACGCCCAGTGCTGGCTGGTGGGAAATGCTGGTAAATGCTCAGTGAATGATTTATTAACGATACCTAGTGCTGTTCTTCATTTACACTGTGCCAGACACTGTGCTAGCCATCCTCTGAGACATATATTTGTGTATCTGTATCCCTGTATGTAATTACAGTGCTCGGGATGGTTAGCTCCCCTGAGATACAGCCTATTTAGTACCTGTGGCTAGGACTTCATTTGGAAAGGGTCTTAGCAGATGTATGAAGTTCAGGATCTTGAGATGAGATCATCCTGGATTCTCTGGGTAGGCCCTACATCCAATGACAGGTGTCCTTCAAGAGGAGGTAAAGACAGACAGACGGAGACAGAGGCTGGAGGGACGCAGCCCCAAGCCGAGAACGCCAGAGCCCACAAGCAGCTTTGCAGCAGGATTCTCCCTTAGAGCCTTGGAGGGAGCACCACCAACACCCTGATTTCAGATTTCTGGTCACTGGAACTGGGAGAGAATACATTTCTGTTGTTGTGAGCCATCACTTTGTAAAACTAGTGGATGAGCTATCTTCATCCGACGTTTACTTTAAACAGATGCAGGGACAGAGAAGTTAAGTAAAATCTGGCAGCAGAAATCAGGCGGTCTGGCTTACAGGGAGACAGAGGACCCAGGGAAGCTGAAGGTGTAGACACATGGTGCACCTTTGTCCAGGTCACTTAAGCTCCCTGGGATCTGATCATAACCTCTGTACAACGTGATTGATTGATTGATTGATTGATTGCCTACTGGCTGGGGGAATGGCAAAGAAGGGTTGATAAAGTATGGCCTCGGGGCCAGGACTAGTTTTTGCATTTTAAATGGTTTAGTTCCTAGCTTTTATTTTATTTTTTGGTCTATAAGCTTACGTTGTTTCCTCTAGGACTTTTTTTTCAAAAGTTTGCCAACCCTCGTTCTAAAGAATGAGGGATGGTAGTACCCACCATACAAACAGTGGTTGTTGAATTACTTTTACTCGTCAACTTAACACACATTTATTGGGCACCTGGTGACTGTCAGGAACTTGGGAAGGAGCTTGGAAAGCAATGTGACAACCCAACGTGGGGGGCCAGCGTGTAAGCCAGTCTCTAAAAGAATGTGCCAACGTTGTTACTGATGTGGGCACAGAGTGTGCTGAGGCTGAAATGGGGGACCCCAGAGTAGAGCCTTCAAGGAAGGGGATTGTGGTTTTGTGGCATCATTAGGGTCCTTGTTCTGAGACAGCACGGGTCTCTGCCCAGGACAGAAGCTCTACAAATTTCTGTTGAGTAAGCAAAGAGTGACCTTTGTCTGTTGGACTCAGAGAAGTCTTCCCCTTAAGAGCTGTGTTCCGAACCCATCTTAAAGGATCAGTAGGACAGAAAACAAGGGTGATGGGTGCTCCAGGTCCAGGGAACATTCTTGTCAAGGGCTTGGCTGCAAGGGAGGGCACAGAGTGTTTGAAGACCTGCATATAGCTGGGTTTGTCTCCAAGGGATGAGGCCACAGGACCAGAGGCAAGACAAGGTGGCTTGCAGCCAGCTCCCAGAGGGCTCTCACAGCTGGGTCCGAGCTACATGGAGGACTGCTCCCACAGCCTCCTCCTTCAGACTTTCCTGTGCCAGCCTCCACCATCCCTCTCTCCCGTCCAGCCTCACATGGGCTTCTGTGAATGGTCATGCTCATCTTCCAGCCCTCGAAAATGTTCACAAGGCTTCTCTCTGCCTGAGAATTTCTCTCTACCCACACAGACATATGATCTATCCAAATAGATACATTTTTTTTTTAAGTTGACCACATTCTCCTTTAGATCCTGACCTGAAGGTCGTTTGGTCAGGGATGCCGTCCCTCCCCTCACCCCAGACCAGAGCAGCTCTCCCGGATCCACCTGGTCATGGTTTTATCTGTATCCGCATCTGTATCCACGGTATATCCACATCACTCCTGTGTCCGCATCCGTATCCGTATCCGTGGTCTATGTATGTCCACATCTCAGTCTGTGTCCTCATGTCCGTCACCCGCATCGCCGTCTGCCTCGGTGCCCACATTCATGCCTACACGTCACTGCACATTGTCCCCTGTGACGCTTACCACTCTTGTCCTTACTTACACACGCGGGTGCACAGTCATCTGGCTGATTATCGTCTCCCCCACTAAACCGTGGTCTTGGTGGGTGGCGTTCGTCTGCCGGGGCTGCCGTGGCGGACCACCACAGGCCGTGTGTCTTGAAGAATGGGGCTGTGTTTTCCCATAGTTCCAGAGGTAGAGGCCAAGGTCCAGGGCTCGTGGGGCTGACAACTCCCGAGCCTACGTCTCTGGCCTAGAGGTGTGACTTTGTACCGTCTTAAGGGTCCCTGTCCTGATCTCCCCTTCTCATGAGGACCCGGTCACAGTGGATGTAAGCTCTGGCTCTGGACACAGTCTCGTTCTGAAGTAGCGGAGGCAGGACTTCAACATGGGAATTCAGGGGCTGGGAACACCACTCGGCTCACACCAGACGGTGTTTCAAGAGGTGACCGTGGGATGTATGCGGCAGCGGCCATGGGGACCAGGGAAGAGTGTGGGGGTGGGAAAGACTCTGGGGGCAGTGAATCGACCCCGTGACTGGATGCAGGGGCTGAGGGCCATGGGGACAAGGGGCTGGTTTGGTGTCGCTGTCACTGCATGGAAACAGCTCATGGGGCCTTGTGGCACCTGTGCCGACCATGGAGATGTGCCACCTGTCCCCTGGGTCCCAAGTCCCAAGAATGCCCCGCTAGTAGCTTCGACCATTCTAGCAAGGCTGATACCCCTCCTCTCCGCCCCTTTCCCACCTTCCCCCTTTTCCTTCTTAAAATGACACACGATTACCTGCTGGTAGCTCATCACAAGCCACTAAGGGTGAAGCTGTTGGGCTCCAGGCCATTTTATTCCAGGAGAACAGGAGGATAAAGGATGAATGCCGGGGAACATGAGTTTATAGGATTTAAGTAAGAGGTAACTAGACCCTAAAATTTAGACCTCAGAGCAGAGGCAGGGAATCCGAACTCGGAGGCTGTCACAGCCGACCTGAGACTTTCAGTCCTATCTTGTTCGGCCTCATCTTACTTTCCCCGATCACACTGGCGTCTCCGTGACCTGAGTCAGAAATGCGGGCGCTGCAAGCCAGAGATTAGGAATGGCGCTGAATGGCATTTTCACCTTTCACAGGCTTTGCTGCTCCAGACGCTTATAAAATAATTTTCGCCTTTATCTAAAGGCAGAAGGGCTTTTCTCCCCCCAGCTAGTGTTCTGGCTGCTGCCTTTTTTAATTTTTTTAACTCTCTCCACCTAATAAAAGCCTCAGCGCGGCGCCCGCCTGTGTAATCGGAGCCGACCTGCTGCAGGAGCTCGCCTCCCAGGCTGCACCGCGGCAGAGGAAGGGATCCAGCTTCGGGAAGTAATGATGTCTCGCAAGCCAGTCGGCTCCCGGAGGTCACACCCTGGCAGAGCCGATCCTGTCCTCCGTGCACCCCGCAGAAAGGAAGTCTGGCTTATTTACCATTTTACAAAGTCAGACCTTTTCAAAGAGGTGCCCCCTGGCAAAACAGCCTTCCTTCCCCATCTCTCGAAAACTAATGACTCTCCGCGGAAAGTTGTGACAATCAGTGTTGTTCCGACGGCTGAAGCGGGTGGCTGGGGGCCAGGCTGGCACAGAGCCCGCAGAAGTAGCTGGGCTGCCCGCGGCTGGCTTGGGGATGCCTCCCTCTCCGATGCAACAGATTAGACTTGCTGGAGTGGAAATGGGGCCGTTGGAGGGAGGCCCTGAGCTGGGAAAGTCTCGAGACTGGTGTCCTGTTCTGGAAGTCAAATAAGGGGTGGTGGGGGGTTGGTGTGGAGGCTCTCGAACTATTTGAATTCGAACAACACTGATAGTAGTGATGGCGAAGTCTGAGGTTTAAAAGAAGACAAAACGACCTTCCCCGCACACACGCAGCATCCCGTGGATCCCGGGGATGGTGACAATGGGTAAACCATTTCATGCTACTGGTCCATGGCTAGGTGGTTGGAACCAACTCAACACATCTCCATCCAGTTCCAAATAAGGATGGTAGGGAGTGGGGAGGGAGGAGGAAGATGTGCCAAGGGTTGTGATGTCCTTTCTCACTCAAGATGTTGCAAATCCTCACCCTAAGCCTCACCCCGGGGCCCTACATGGCTCCTGAAGTCAAGCCTTCATTTCTTTGTGCACCTACTGTGGTACCTGGTACCTGAGATGTGCTCAGTCCTTCTCCATATGCTTGAGTCGATAAAAAATGTTTCCTCCATTAATGCAGGCTATGACTGTTGACAAATTAAACTCAAGCCTCTGATTCTTCCAAGAGAAGAATGACTCCAGTGACAGCCAGATGACAGATCGCAACTAGGAACACGACTTTATTATTATAGTAAAGAGTTCTTGCCCTGTAGATAGAGTTCCCCTGCACCTTGTCTGCAGATCCAATGGCAGAAACTGTGATTGTTTTCAAGAGCACCTGGCTAGAAGTTGTCTCTCTACTTAACTATGAATCTGCACATTTACAGATCTATTTTTGTGTGTATAGAGCTTTCTTTATCTATATAATCAAAAGCCTACTAATTTGTTTGCATTGCTGTTCTTCTTGATGATATGTCTGAGATAACTTTTTAAGTCAGTGCATCCAGACCAATCACATTCTGTTATTGGAGAGACTGACTATCTAACTTCTCCTGATGGATGTTTAAGTTATGTTCAATTTTAGAATTGATGTACTTTGTGCTTTTTTTTGCACTTATATGAGTTTTTAAGGTGAAATACAGAAACTAATGTATGGGTCACAGATATAAAATATTGAAATTTTTATATCTATAGTGTCTGAGATTTCTTCCCCAATGGAGTGACCCAATTTCTACCTTCCTCCTCCCAGTACCATTCAAGAATACCCATTTCTGACAACTCACCAGTACGTGGAATTGTGAAACTTTCAAGTTCTGAGGATCTTTAGTTTTAAGGGATGTGACTGAAGGTCTTCCCCAAGGCTGCCCTGGGTAAAGACCTTCCACTTGTTTGTACAGAATGTCCTGGAAAGGAGAATATTGTGAGAGCATCTCCCCACTGTGGCTGTGCTGGATTCCATACCGCCTTATTGGGTCTTTGACATCATCTGTGCCGGGGATGGGCTCTCTTCACGTATCTCCTGAGAAGAGACCCGTGGGCCTTATTTGATATGGAGGTGGAGGGAAGGCATCTGTATATCCTACATCTGCAAGAATATCCGTGTTGCTGCCTACTCGGTGTTTCCCCAAACTGGCTGGTCTTTGGAATCACCCAAGAAGTTTAAAACAAACAAACAAACAAACAAACAAACAAGAACAAGCGAATAACAAAAAACCCCTTCCTATTCCCAGGCATTGACTGGGACAAACAGAATCTGTTTTAGAGATGGGTCAAAGGGATCTGTACTTTCACAAGCTTCCCATGTGGTTCTGGTGCAGCCGGTTGGTGAATTGCCATATCGAGAGCTACTGCTCTAAGTGACAGTGTAATGTTTGTGACATCGTATTATATAACATGCACGAAGCAGGGGAGCTTTGCGTCCAGGAACACCAGAGTTCAATTCTCTGGTCAACCTGTGCCCAGCCCGGTGACCTTGGGTGGGTCCCTCGCCGCACCCCCTCCAAATGTCTAGTGGAGGTCCCAGGTAGTTGTGGTTGAAGCCACAACTGGTAGTGCAGGTGTGAAGCACTGATTTATCGCCAGCCATCCAAATGAAAATAGGGTCAAAACAGAACAAATCATGCAGTTCTATCCTGTTTCCATGGTATCCCTACTCCAAACTGAGGCTCTGGTAAATTATCTCCCCTGTCATCCCACCATCTGCGGAATCTGAAGCAGGATGAAAAAGCATTTGGGTCTCCAAGTAACAGATGTAGATTCAGATCTACCAAGTTGAGAGGTGAGCTGCCTGAGCAGGCAAGCGGGAGCATGTAGGAGTGAGGAGCCAGCACAGAGGAGGCCGCCTGGCGGTGAGTCAACAAGACGTGGAGTCTGATAGGCCAGGGTCCTAAGCTCTTATCAATAGCTTTGGGATGCGATACCCCAATGTCCCCATCTGCAAGGTGCATTGATAGTGACGACACCGGAGTGTGGTTGTCAGGATTCAGGTCGATAATTCATTTAAACCGGTATCTGGTATAAGATGGGTTGTGATTACTATGATGACAACATGGGGGTTGGCCTTTGGCGACTCGCTGGAAGTAAATTGAAAGAGAAAAAGAAACCCATGTACGGAGGGTGGGCTGTGTTTCGGGGGAAAGTTTCAAACTAGGCTTGGGGCGAGTTTGTAAGCAGGGCTGTCCCCGTCTTCTAGGGCTGCTGTAACAACCGACCACACACTTGGCTTAAAACAAGACACATTTATTACGTTCCAGGGTGCTGTGCGTGGACACACCACGAGAACAGGGATTATTTATTTAGGATGGGTTGGGGTTTGACAAAATCTTCCTGGTGAAGATGAAACTTTCTCTGAGCCACAGAGGATGGCAAGGAAGTAATCTGGTTAAGAAAAACAAAAGAACAACAGGGTGCCTTCCCTGGCTCCCTTGAAACCGTCAAGTCTGCTTACCTACCCCAAGACCACCTGGGCACCTGCCCACCGGGCAGAGTAAAATCAGGGCTCCCCCTGGCTCCAAAACCTGGTCTCCTGCCATCGCATGGGATCCAAGTACTATTGGTTGGACCCTAGGCTTGGAGAGCTACTTCGAAAGCGTGACTTTCAGATGGAAAAAGAAATACAAGAGCAACGGCTTGCAAGACTTCCTGCTTTCTAGATGGAGAGTGGCTCAGGGGCAGGGGCTGTGGCTACTCCTCCCTAAGCCCCACTGAGAGATGCTTTAGTCTTTCCAGTGGTTGTGCTCATGGGCTCCGGAATCAGCCTGCGCTTCTGTCCCCTCTCTGCCACTTACTAGCTGTGCTATTGTGGGCACCTGGCTTGGGCCACTGTGGGCCTCACTTTCCTTGTCTGTAGGATGAGGCTCCTGGCAGGTTGCTCACCATTGGGTTGTCGATGAGGATTTGACAAGTTCAACTGGACAGATTGTTTAGAACCCTCTGCCCGCAATGTCATAAAACTCAGTGCTTATTGGCTGCTGCTGCGGTCCATCATTTCTGCCACAAAATAGATGCTCAGCAAATGAGAAATGAGGGAGGGTTGTGTGCAGGGTTTGCTCAGAGACATAATGAGATAACAAGACCGTGAGATATCCTTATTTTTCAGATATGGACATAGACTCGAAGAGGTCAATGGCTCGTCTCAGGTCACAGAAGGAAATTAATACAGTTCAACCCTGTGCTAGAATTTACATATCTGGACTTTTAGGCCAAGATGATCTGGCATAGAAGAGAATGGAAGAAATTGGGGGTGTTGTTGAGGGCTTAGGGGTTGGGATTGTGGGGTATACATGCCCTCCTGCCCATCTCCATACAACACCCTAGCAGGCATCAGGAACCACCTACTATCCCTCGACTAACGAGGCTACAGGAACCCAGAATCCTAAAGTTCCCGTGACTCTGAGTCAGGCAAGGTGCTTCCCCAGGACGCTCATGCCTTAAGGGAAAACACCCAAAACTGAGCGAGGCTCCTTTTCAGAGTCCCAGGGGGCTTGAAGGAAAAAAAAAAAAAGGAAAATTTATAGGAGAAACAAGCAGCCCTTGGAATCCGGCCATGTGGAAGGGAAGAGCACAAGTACTTTTTCTTCTCTTGGCAAAGGGAGAGAAGGAAAGCCATGGTCTGCTCATGGTAAGACACGGAGCAAGGTGACCGACCAGCCTTCCCCAGCTTTGACAGTGTGACTGGATTCAAGACTCCGTCTCCTCATTTCCAGGGTGTGGAGAAGAGCTTGTCCTCCCTACCCCTCCCACTTCCCAAGGGATAGCAGCAGCAGTCTCTGGAGGGTGGTACTTTCCAAGGTCAGAGACCCAGCCCTGGATGCCCCAGGGGAAAGGTCTTCGGAAAATGTGAAATGAAAAGTACACTTTGGGAGTGTTTTGTGTTCAGAGCCCAGAACTGCTGGGTCCACCCGCCTTCTTAAGACCAAATTACTCAACCGTGATTTCTTGAGCAGCCAGAAATTTGAGAGGTGTTATTCAGCCCCTCGGTACTGACCATACCTCTTGCCATGGTGTGGCAGCTCTGTGACCATCTGTGCAGCGCCGAGCATATGAGCTGGCACTGGCCCATCTGAGCGTCCCTCCAAGCGCCACCACAAGCGGTCCTACGAGAGGGCACATCACCCAAGCAGGGCCAGAAGGACCCTGTCCTGGACAACATGTATGGACCTTGAAAAATAGTTGTTGTTTTTGTTCTCTGCTGGGACTGATACAACAGGATTTTGGGGTCGCCTCTCCAGCGCTTGGCCAAAGCTCTCCCAGAGAACATGGCTGAGCAAAGAGGAGGGACGGGTCGGGAGGAAATGCCCAGCACACTGCGAGCCATCCTTCCAGGCTTTAAGGCCCCGTTCCCTGGTTCTTCCACTTTGGCCACTAACCTGTTACTTGTCAGGCTAGGTAAACAAACGTCTCCTCCTTTTGGGATGAACCTTGTCATCTACCACTTAAACGTCTCGGCCTGGCCAGTCGTCGCGGCTGACGAGTCTGGGCGTGGATTTGATTTCTGCCAATGTCTGTGTTCTCATATCCTCCACTCGCCGGTGTCCTGAACTTTCTCAGGCCTCTCCTGGGTCTGGCAAAGTCTAGCTCGGCTCTTAGTGACCTCTTTGCTCTTAGGTCCCCGAGACGTTGCCTCCGGGCGGGATCCTGTCCGCCTCTCACAGAGCACTGTGCTCCTGTCCCGTGACACTGGCAACGCCTCTGTCTCCTTGACCTTCTCTTGCACTAAAGCACGAAGTCCTTGACGAGGGGGCGAGCTCCCCATTTGTGAGTGCACCGGCAGCGCTCTGTGAGTGCACCCCCGTCTGATGGGGGCACAGAGAAGGGATGGGGCGCCGAGGGACCCCCGCGTGCAGGGCAGACAGAGGCCACAAGAGAGTGACTCCTGGCCCAGCATCTGCTCTGTGCCTGAAATGAGAGTAGATTATCAGAAGCAGTTGGTTTCTCTTCTTTCTCTCATCTGTGTCTGTCTTTACCCACTTCGATCCACACAACGACAGTACATAGTTGGAACCGTTTCCTCTGTTTTATAGAGACGAGCGGGAGACTCAAAGGAATCACATCTCCTGTCCGGGTTGCAGGGCTGGTGCGTGGACGATCCAGAATTTGAATTCGTGTCTGCGAGGCTCCACAGTCTGTATTTGCTTTGCTTTGCTTCTTTAGAAAAAATGATTAGTGGGGGTGACTCAGTTGGTTAAGTGTCTGCCTTCGGCTCAGGTCATGATCCTGGGGTCTCAGGATCGAGTCCTGCATCAGGCTCCTTGCTTGGGGAGGAGTCTTCTTCCCCCTCTGCCTGCCTCTCCCCCTGCTTGTGCGCGCTCTCTCTCTGGCAAGTAAATGCATAAAATCTTCAAAAAAAAAAGTTTCAATGGAACAACAGATGAGGGAGACCTGGCCTCCGTCCTCAAGGAGCACAGAATTTGCTAGAAGACCCAAGCATGATAGAATGAACCAGGTAGCATCACAGGGGACCATGCAGGGAACCCGAGTCCGTGAGGCTGGTACAAAGTGCTACAGAGACACCCACTCCGGAGGTTCCCCTTCTCAGTTTTAGATTTGGTCCCTTGTTGCCCCAGTGAGAGCCACGTAGCGGGTGATTATGAAGACTTGCCGGGCAGAAAGTTGCCCCTCGAACGGGAACGATTACACAGAAATGGGAGAAGGCCCCTACAAGAACACACGGCATGTCACGTTGGCAGGGGGCAGGTCTTAGAAAGAGCTGAAGGGCTCTTCTACCCCAAAGACTGGTGAGCAACGGCCTGTGGCTCGTGCAAGGCACTCCCTGTACTCAGGGCAACGAGGCTCAGGTCTGGGGCAGAGGTGCGCGGACTTTGTGGTCGGTCCAGGGAGCCCAGGCAGTCGGCGCCTGCATCCTGGAGGGGCAGGTGGGGCCGGCGGGGGAGGGGAGCGTGGTCTTGATCGGGCTGCTGGGGGTGGGCTTGTGGAGGAAGGTGGGGGGGCTCAGGTAGAAGGCCCCGGGGAGCCATGCAGGCACTTGGGGGTTGTGGCAGCTTTTTAATGCACTCTGCAGCTCTGGGCAAGGAGCAGTCATTTGCTGCTAATGGCCTGGTGCTAAAGCTCCTCTTCACTCTCCTGGAGCTAATCTGGCATGTCTGGCTGTCTGTTAGGGGTGCATGCATGTGTGTGTGTGCATGTGTGTGTGTGTGTGTGTGTGTGCGCGGGCATGTGTGTAGGAGCATGGTTGGCAGGGGCCAGGAGAAATGGGGTGCCAGTAGAGCCTCATGTGAGGAGAATAGAGGGTACTTACCTACAGGATGTAAAGCCCATCTGCCAGGTGAGGAACTGCTTTTCAGAAATTCTGTAGCGCCCAGGAGTCATCTAGCCTGGCTCGCTACGCCTTCTGTGTCTTCTCCTGTTGAATCTCCCCATCGCCCTTAGCAGGCATCAGCTTTATTTTATCGGTGAGGAAACTGCCATTTGGGCTGAGGAACGGACTCCAGGGGAGTAGTGAGAGACAAGACGAGTGAGATCATAGGAGAACTTTAGGGCCAGCGAACGGTTTGGAATTTTCTGCTCAGCATGGTGGGAAGTGCTGAGTGCAGCGGTGGGTTGACGACGTGTAGCTCTGGTTGCTGTGTGGTCATGAAACAGAGTGGGAAGAGCGGAAGCTGGGAGAACGCAGAGCTACTTAGTATTCCCCACGAAGCAGGAGACTGGCCTGGGCCAGCTTGGTTGCAGGGAAGGGCTTTTTGATACATTGTGAAGATAGACAGCTTATGGAAGGTCCTTTACCGACTGAAGACCACTCTGGGGTTATTCTGGGTGATGTGGGTGCTGAGGCTGGGTCGGCCTTTGGTGGCCGGGCAGTCAGGCCTTGTGGGTCCACCCTGAGTCTTGTGCAGATGACATGTGGCCCTTCAGTATCCCAGGAGATGCCTCTCTGCCAGGGATCCTCCCAGTTGACAAAGGACATGACCTTGTAAGGATGGAAACTGGCCACAGACGAATATTCTCTCTCTTCTCCAAACCCTGTCTAGAGCAGGAAGAGCAAGTTCAGAAGAGGCTGTGATGGTTTGGGAGACCAGTGGGGGAGATGCCATCCTTTGCCTGAGCTCCCCCCTATAGGCTGCATTGGGTCTAGACACCCCCATATAACTTTGGATTATATCCCTGTACTCCTCATGAGACTTGGGCATGCCTAGCCTGATCTTGTGGCTCAGGAAGCTCCATGATTCTAAGGTCATAGGGCAGGTACGTGGCAGAGCTAGGATCTGAATCTGAGTCTGGGTTCAAAGCACGAGCCGTTATTGCAGTGTGCTATGATAGGCCAGAACTAAGGGTTGTGATGTTGTGGGCTGGGTAGGTGCCACAGCAGGGGTGGGGGTGTGGCTTGGGGATTCCCCCGCCCCCCCGCATTTCCCGTCACCCGCATGTGGCCTCGGTTTTGGTGACACTTACTGAGACCCAGTGTGGTCGGAGCTTATCAGTACTAATGTGCATTCATGTGGGCAGGGAGGTCTCGGAGGCCTGTACTGGGGGAATGCCTAACGGAGGAAAGAAGGAAAGATCTTAGCAGGAGCTTGCACAGTTTCAAAATCACTGCTGCCAGGTGGTGGGGCTTGAGATCCTCCCTGGGACAAGGGCAGCGTGGGCTTCCAGTGGCCTCAGAAGGGGCAGGAGAGGATGCTCGGAGCAGGTGGTCACGGGAGGAGGGAATCGGGCGGTCTGGGAACAGAGCTCGGGCACATCTCCAATCAGATGTGTGCCCGGTGCGGCTTGCAGACCCTCTCTCTGGAATTACAGGTAATAAGGTAGAGCTGATGTTAATGGTTTATGACATGAATTCATTTTGAGAACTATATGCTTCACCCATTGCTTTTATTTTTCAATTTGGATCTGTTGGGTATTAATAGCTTTGGGGCTGTGTTTTCCATTTTAATCTGGCTTTTTCTCATTTCCAGGTAGATTCCTTCTTTCAATTTACACAAACATTAAACCTCCATTTCCTGCAGCCCCACACTCCCGCTCTCTTTCATTCTCTCTGCTGACCTTGGGATAAAAACTTTTCTCGAATGCGTGAACTTTCCTCGTTCCAGGCCCACCTTCCCGTCCCCACTGGCCACTGTCGCCTTAGGCTTTACCCCCTCTTGGCTGCTCGGAGCTTTTCATAGACATGACGGTCCTTTGCGCCAGAAGGAAGAGAATTCAAAGCAACCAAGACTTACGAGACGCGGATCTCTAGGATCTTACATAGATCCTAAGGTGGACACTCCTCCGGCTGGCTGGTTTGGTAGCTCTATGACCTCAAGACGGAGACAGGTTCTTCCAACCCTTTGTTCTTCCCTTCTTCAGAGTAGAGGCTTTTTCCCTTCTGGTTGTCTCCTCATTCTTGTTAGAAACCCAGAGAGTTTGAGGTACCCTGTCCTCCACAGTGGCCTCCTCAGGAAGGTGGGGGACATTTTCCCCTGTCCATGTCTCACAGTGGGCGAAATCTCTTCCCCGGGAGCTCCCCCACCGGTCACCGCTGGATCACATGTCGAAGCCCATTACCGACCTGACCTCGATGGGTCCAGACAGCTCCTGGCTCATTTCCAAGGGCTGGGACTATCTTCTTGGAGCACCTGGTGGGCTGAACAAGAGCTAAGGGAGGGGTGGCTGTTGCGCCAGCTGAGGATCCTGCTCACGACAGCCTCTCCTTGTCCGGGTGCTTTGTGCTGGGTGCTCTTCCCATCGCCGCCGGCTCTTGACCTCGAGGTCAGGGAACACCTGGCTGACTCCTGGTCTGAGTGTAAGATGCGGCGCAGGCACAAGGTCCTCTGGCCATCCCTGGTCTCCTCGCTTGTCACCCGCATGCCGTAGTGCCCCAGGCAGGTGTCAGGCACTGCATTTGCAACGCGATCCTTTAAAACCATCTGCTTGTCCCTCTGAACTGGGAGTTCCTTGCGGGTTCCTGCTGGATCTTGTTTACCTTGGTGACCTCAGGACCTGGCACCCAGGCAGTGCTTAGTCAAATTGCTGAAGGGACAAATGGCCTCGAGAAAGGAGACGTTGAGAGATGATCCTGTGTGTTCCTGCCTCAAGAGACATCTGCCTTAGAGGATTGGGCATGAGGAACAGAGAGATACTTGGGTTCTCCAAACAAGCCAAGCTCTATGGTGCCCTGGTGTCTTAGCCTGGTCCGTATCTGCCACCTGCATGGCCTCTCCTGGGATTCCGCTCCCACCGTGCAGCCATTTTTATTTGTTTGTTTGTTTTGTTTTTGTTTTGCAAACCACTTCCCTTTTAAGAAGAACCATTTTTTAAAAAAATATTATTTTTTGAGAGAGAGAGAAAGCACAAGTAGGCAGAACAGCAGGCAGAGAGAGAGGGAGAAGCAGGCTCTCTATGGAGCAGGGAGCCCTATGTGGGGCTCGATCCCAGGACCTTGGGATCACGACCTGAGCCGAAGGCAGAGGCTTAACCGATGGAGCCATCCAGGTGCCCCGAAGAGTCGTCTTCTATGTGACTAGGCCTGTTCTGGAAATCTTTCCCAAATTTGGATACCCTTTTATGGTCCTCTTGTACTTTGCATGTACTTCCATTAACTAAGGAACATTTTAAAAGCCTTCCCACACATTAGGTGATAAAAGAAATGATAAACCACTTGTCTGTGGTTTGGGGGAATAAGGGGGTCCATCTACTTGTAACACTGAGAAGAACGTAACATGCAACCGAGCCCATGTTGCCTGTTGCCTGGGGTGGTGGCTGCAGAATGTGCCCCTTTGCACTGTGCATGTCTCGTCCCTATTCCTTCTTCCCCAGTGTCCTCCGAGAACCTTGCAAATAAAGACCGTATCTTGCCCATCCCCAGCTCCCAGCTCCCAGCATGAGCGGGGCACACAGTTGATGTTCAGACAGATGGCTGGGAACTCAGTGAGTGGATATGCACGCTTTCCTCTTGGAGGAAGGCAGAAATCACTGTCCACATTGTCTCTGGACAAAGAGATGCCGAGGAGGAGGAGGCAGGGCCATCATGGAAGGGGTGCAAAATGGGCAGAGGGAGAGACTCGAGGGCCTTCCATGCCCCTCCCCCAAAGCACAAAGCCCAACACCCATGAATAGGTCTCTTGTAACGATCATCTCTCTGTGTGTTTGGGGTAGATTAAAAACCAGGGGCTCCAGGGGCTAATCCTGCTTTTACCGTAGGCTCTATGAGTGGCCTTGGGTGAGCTCCTGAAACAAGGCTCTTGCTTCTCAGACCATAACATGCAGGAGGATGAGATGAGCGACAGCTTAGTTTCTTAGCATCTCAGACATTTTAAAAATAAATAAAGGCGAGAATAAAGATGAGACATTTTGTGGTTCTAGGGACTTGATGCGTTTCCTTGGGACCAATCATTGTGGGAGGACAGTCAGGAAAGTTTGTAATTAGTGCCAGGAGGGCAGGACTGACCCTGGGATGGGGGTGTGCCTAGACCCGAGACAAGTAGGGAGCACAGGGATCTGGATCCAGGCAGGCTGGGTATCTAGTTCTTACTCTGTCACTTGAGAGCCACGAAGCCTTCACTAAGTTATTGAAGCTCTCCAAGCCTCAATATTCTCATCTGTGAAATGGGGAGATAGAAAGTACCCCCCCCATGGGATAGTTGTGAGAGACATGCATGGATCTGGTTTGTGGCAACTCCATTCCCACTGGGGGTCTTAACAGAGAGGAGTTGAGTATAGTGTCAGGAGGTGGAATTTGAGATGAAACATGGAAAGCAGATACCCACTGGGTGCAGAGAGGTGAGGAAAGACCCGTGTCCAAGGCTAGGGAGTGATGACAATGATTGACAATGGCCATGCGGCTTACCCTGCATCACATGGTCTCATTTGATTCTCAAAACACCCCTCTAAAGCCAGTGCTATGATTTGTCCCCTTCTATGCATTAGAGACCAAGGCTCAGAGAAGTCAAGTAACTTGCTCGAGGTCACACAGCTAGTATATAGCTTAGCTGAGATTGGAATGCACGTAGATGTGTTCCAGAACTCAGACGTTCTCCTATCTTTGTGAGAGTCTGGGAAAGACCTGGAATACCGGGCCAGCATCTTTGAACACTTAGCTGGTATGACATGGGGGCCTTGGAAGGTTAGCAGGGGTTGTCCAGGATGAGAGCTGGGCTCCAGACCCCTTGTCTGAGTGGGAGAGGGGCAGCCCCACCCTCCCAGCTCCCTCTCTCCTCCAAGAAACCTCACAATGTCTAGGTTGCCTGATGGCTGAGCCCCAGCACTCATGATCCTGGCTGGCAAATTGGAGACACCCTTAATTGGATGCTGAAAAACTCTGCCTGGTGTACAATGGCTCTGGTGGAAGAGTTATAGCTGTTTACTGTAACACACAGACAGTCCCATTAACAAGAATGATGGGAGGCTGCTCCACGGCATTACTCTTAGCAAAAGACTTGACAAATATGCTTTGTAAATGAAGGCGCTCCAACAGAGAAAACATATAACAGTCTCTCTCCCCACCCCCAACTGCCCCCCCCCTTCCAAGGGACACTTTGCATGTTGAATCCTTTATCCATTATTCAAGGCTCCGTATTCTGACGATGTTCCTCCATAGCGGTGCCTATGGCAGGGGGAAGCTTGTATCAGCTGACAGATGTAGACAAAGCAGGCTGCTTAACCCAGGAACAGTGGGTCAGAGAACAAACAAGGAAATTGATTGTGCCCGCCATATTTCTGCGGGAGCGGCGGAGTAAATGAACGCCATACGTCACAGCTTCTCTCATATGGTAGGAGGCGATTGTGAATGGAGCGGCGTGGCGTGCTTAAGGAACGCTGATGGATCATTCACAGACAGCTTTTGTTCCAGGCTGGGCTTTGTCTTGTGTACGGAGGGTCTGGCAGCCATAGGGGGAGAGCCACTGGACGCTTGCCCTCCCCAGCCACAGGCCTTGGAGGCGGCCTCTGCTGAGGGGTGGAGACGCCCAATCGCCATGGCCACTGGACATAGGGATGAGTGTACCGATGGGCTCACTGGACTCTCATGGGTCCCCGTAGGCATGCAGGTCTTGTCATTCCTCAGAGGCCAGAGGGAGTGGTGGTTATGGGCCTGTGGCATTTGGCACATCAACTCTTGGTCTGCCATCTGTTAGCGTGTGGACCAGTCAGTGGATGGAGCCTCCAGTATCTAGCCTGGGCCATGAGGCACCAACAGGACCTGCCTCGTAGAGGTGGGATCGGGATTGGTTGAAAGCCAAGGGCCCTTGGAACAGACTGCGGCGTCCAGTTCATGCTCAGGAAGTGCTAACTTGTAAGTGTCTTGCAAGGTAGTAAGCTTGCTGTCACTGGAGGTTTTGGGCAGAGGCCAGACCACCTGCCGTTCTGGGGGTGATTCTGGGACGGTCCTGCGAGGTCAGAAAGGAGGGTGAGGAATGTTGGCTTTGGACTCCTGGTACTTCCAGTTAGCTGTTTGTGGGGCCTTGTCAAGCCTCATGATGTCTAAGACGTACTTTTCCCTTCTGTCAAATGGAGAAATAATGTTTACAAAGCACAGGATAGTGTGCCCTGCCCCTAGAGGACCACTGGTAACCAGAAGTCCTCAATGTTTTCTGAATGAGGAAGGGGGCTGGGGGCAGAGCCTGCCAAGCTGTCTTCAGCCCCAAGAGCCCATGGAGCTCTGGAGAATTACAGTGATTCTCTTGGGATGGTGGCAGAACCATCAGATGGGCCTCCGCCACCTCCTAAGTCACAGGCAATGAAGAAGAGCGTGCTAAAAGTAGAATGTGTTGAGTACGTGCTGTGCATTAAATTATCTTTGATCATGTCAGTTATAACTCCTGATGATTCCTTCAGCAGATCTTAGCCCCATTTTGCTGCCTGCCACAGATAGCAGGAGCCCTCAAGCAGAACAAGGAGGGGAGAAACCCTGGAGGGTCTATTCCGAGTCCCCTGTCCTCCAGCCCCTGCTGGAGAGGTGTCCTGAAGTCCTTCCATGGAAGGTCCTTCTTACCTTATATCCCTGCTTCAGAAAGGCCGAGTTCTAGCGAGGCTGGACAAGCTCATTGAGCTCCCAGCTGGAGATTGATACGCAAAATCTCCCAAGTTTCTGGGAGGAAAATTGGCTTTTGTCTTCTTCAGTGAGGCCATGCCTAGGAAAAAAACCACAGGGCTGGAAAAAGGGATTGCTGGCATTGGGAGCAAGAACCCAGGGAGGAAGCACAGGTCTCTTCCTGGCAGGAGCTGGTGCTGGGGTCTTGAATTGGACAGATGGAGGCGGAGGTGGGCTGACAGCCAAGAAAGATGAGTAGACAATTTCAGGCATGTTCTCCTGAAATCTGTAGAATGAAGAGGGGGGTCTCCACGGCCACATGGACCACCAACACACCCACTCTGTTCCATTACCTCGTGGCAGGCAGTTGAGAAGGAATCCTTAATGTAAACTCATTACTGCCCGCATTCCTTCCAGTGCCCCTGGGAGGAAGTGTGATTAATGCCCTTCTTGCCACCAAGGATGCCCCGAACCTCCCAAGTTCATGTGCCCAGTGAGCGGCAGATCGAAGACAAGGACACTTTCCATTGCTGTAACACTTAAAGCCTGCGTACCTGTTTTTCTTCCTGTCTGGAGCAGAGAGCCATCCACCGGAAATACAGCATGACCCACGAATGTGTGCCGCGTGGGAAGTTGTGAATTTTGTAGTAGCTGTGTTTAAAAATAAAGGGAAATGGGAAATTAATTTTCTTGAACCCAGTTACCCAAACATATCATCTCGATAGTTAAAAGATTATTAATTAGATAGTTTACGTTCTTCCCTTGGCACCAAGTCCTCGAAATCTGGTGTGGACTCCATGCTGGTGGCGAGGTCACTTCGGAGTGGCCATGTTTCAAGTGCTGGGTGGCTCCGCGATGGAGAGGAGAAGGGAGTTGAGGGAAATTGGAGGAGGAGATGAACCATGAGAGACTATGGACTCTGAAAAACAACCTGAGGGTTTTGAAGGGGCGGGGGGTGGGAGGTTGGGGGAGCCAGGTGGTGGGTATTGTGGAGGGCACGCATTGCATGGAGCACTGGGTGTGGTACAAAAACTATGAATTCTGTTACGCTGAAAAGAAATAAAACAACAACAACAACAACAACAAGTGCTGGGTGGCTACATGCCCCCAGATGGCGCAGGTCTGGAGGGCGACCTGTGAGCTCACATGTCACCCCCTGAGTCACCTCCCTGAACCCCCAACCAGAATGGCATCCCACCCCCTCCTATGAGTTCCATCCCATCTTCCCAGCTGGTTTCCTCCATGGTGCGTATCATCGCCGCTGGTCTTGCTAGTGATTTATATTTATTTTTATTTCTATTCTTCTTGTGTGTCTCCCCCTGCAGAATCTTAGTCCCCAGATGTACCCCAGCCATTGAGAACAGTGCACGGGACAGAGGAGGTGCCCAGAAAGCATAACTGTGTCGCACATCTGACCAAAGGCAGGTCTGAGTTCAAGGCTAATAATAGGGGTGATGTCGGGACCCACCACACCTCCAACCTAGGGAGTAGCTGCCTTTTCCGGTAATTTGTAGGCTGAACCCTCCCTCTTTCAGCCCCCTTCCTCTGTATTCCAGTGTTTTGCAGAAGCGGACGGCCTGCTCCCTAGTCTGAGTGCTCCCCGTGCAGGTACTTAAAGAAAGAGAAAGATCGAGGGTCTGTGCTCATTTGCCCGTGCTTATGTAATTTGTAAGGTAGCGGAGCCCTGACGTACGATCCAGTCTGGGAACCAGGGCTGTGTATCCGCTGCTGCCGGCCCCAGCCAATGAATAATTTGGGGGTGCCTGTAAACAGCAGCAATCTACCAGATTCATTAAATCTGACGTGTCCAGCCATTTGCCGTACAGATGAACTCGGTCCAGCATCCTGGGATGGGGCATCCTGTACTTTGGGATTCTTGGAGTCTCTCTTTGCCCCTCGATTCCACGACGAAAGGAAGGATACACTCCCTCAGGGGCATGACAACTTGTGCTACGCAAAGCTTGAGTTAGAGACCTGTCCTATTGTGATTGCCAAGGGGCTCCATGTGGTGACCTATACGTTATGTATTATGTGACCGTCTCCCAGCCTAGGACTGTGAACCAGACATGCCGGGGCCCCTGTGTTGGACCCTGAGCTCTTTGTGGGGTTGGAAACATGTCCTGCTCCTCTCTGTAACCCCATCTTCTAGCCTCTGTACTGACACACGGTATCTGTGTGTTGAACAAATCCACGAACCAGGTGAGTCTAGAAACCAATCATTCATCCACTCGTTCATTCCGAACTCTTGACTAAGCATCTACCCTGTGCCGCATCCCGTTCTAGGTGTCTGAGACAAGTCCCCCGCCCTCTTGGAGTTACCTGCTGGCAGAGAGTTGAATGGCTTTTGTGATTTTTTTCTCTTTTCCCGAAGAATATCAAATATTTATTTTGTCCCTGTGACTACTAACAGTGCCATAACTATTTATCTAGCATAGTGGTAGGAACCTGGACTCAGGAGTCTGAGGGTGCGGGGGTCAGATCCTTGCTCCGTCGCTTACCCCCTGGCCTGCTTCTCCATCTGTAATGGAGGACAGTGACGGCCCTCACATCGAAATGTGTTCGAGGGCATTGAACTGAGGGCTTGTGAACTGCAGAGTGTGGTTCGGGTCCTGGGGATCATAAACGTGTTTTCGACACTAGGCGGGGCTGTGTTTGGTGGGAAGGAAGGCCAAAGAGTGAGTTTGGGGCTGGGCCAGAGGAACCACAGTTGGGCCTGAGTGGGAGAGTTCTGGAGGCCAGAATCGCTGTGTGTGTCTTAGATGATGGTGGGAAGGGGCCAAGAAGGAGCCATGGCAACAGTGCCCAATTTCTAGTGTTAAGCAATTAACACTTAGACATTACAAAGAAGCAAAGTTGCCAAGAAACAGGACAGCAGGCCTCTGTGACCAAAAGGAGCCACAGGAAGAGCCCCTGTCTGCACAGTCCTAGAGCCAGCCCTCTGTCCTTGCTTCTGTTCTAACGGGGGAAGCAGGAGGGCTGGGACACCCCTGGCCCTGGCTCAGCCGTCTCTCCAGAGCACCTGGATTTCTGGAGTCCTGGTGGGGCTAAGAGGGCTGCCCCAGGATGACAGGGAGGGCAGAGATCTCTGAGTGATGGTGCAGCGTGGCACTGAATGTTCTGGAGCTTTCTGGAATCTTCAGAGCTTGCGCTCTGGAGTCAGATTACCCAAGTCGAATTCCTGGCTCTGTCACCTATGGGCGCACGACCCTGGCAAGTCGTTCACCCTCGGTTGGCCTCCGTTTTCCCATCTGTAGAATGAAGATGCTGGGAACACCCACCTCGTGGTGGTTTGGGGGGGCTCAGATGGGAGTACTTGGGTAAGGCACCCAGAATGGTGCATGGCACATAGCGGTCACTTCATAAGTCCTCTGCAGAGGTCTCTATCTGCTCTGTTTCTCTCTGCTCTCCGTCAGCTCCTTCCTCTTGCGTCCTACACTCCTGGGTCCTCTCTTTACCCTGAGGCACTCCTTTGGATTTAGGCCAATGCATCCCAATGCTATGATCCCCAGGGTATCTCCAGAGATGTGTGAACACAAGGTGGACAAGTGTCTATCTTACTAATACAGTAACTCTTACAGTATAGCCTGGCCCTGCTTCTGGGCTATATGCCTCTCCAGGCCAGCCCCCGCCTGGTCTCCTTAGGTGGAAGACGGTTGGGGGGGGGGGTGCGATGCTGTTGAAGGAGACGAAAGAAAAATCAGGAGAAAATGGGTCCTGTAAAATAAATAATTGCAATTCTCTATTTTTGTGTACTGTTTATTATTTAGTGTCACATGGTTGTTAACGGCTTTAGTCAAATTGGAATCGCAAGTGATATGTGTGTGGGGTTATTTTTTCATCAGATTAATTTGAAACATCCCACAGTCATATTGTAGGAAAGAAAAAAAAAATGTGTGTATTGGTGCAAGGTTCTCAGGAAGAAAATTCAAGTGAAAGGAATAAACTGATTTTGTTTAATTAAGAGAATTTAGGAAGGAAATTAAAAAAAAAAAGTGAGCCTGGCACCTTAAAATAAAATGGGATGATAAACTCTTTGCTGGCAAAGTTGCAATTTCTCTGTTGGATTTTGGATCTGGCTTTTATTATTAAGGCTGGTGCTGAAAACTGGCATTTTGACAGGAACATGGAGCGTTTGTCACTATCTGGGAAAGAGATAGATGTTGAATGACATTTCGGAAGAAATGTATACATTTTGAGTGTAAGTGCTCTCTCTCTTTACCAGGAAAATTCCACTAGCAAATAACTGATTAGTTATCTTGAGTTCTCAATTCCCGTGGCTATTTAAATGAAAACAGAATTAAAAGGGTTTCTCTCTCTCTCTCTCCCCCTCTTTAACCTTTGGGGAAAATGGAAAGATTTCTTCATGGGCAGCATCTTTTCCAGGTAAGGGCATCATTCCTGGTTAGCAAAAGTGGAACATTCTTTGTCTCCAGAGGTGAAGTAATTGGGAGAACATAGAATACATCCCTCGAGGAGTAGCTGAAGTCCTCGATGAGGGAGAAGATCATTTCTGTCTCCAAGCCCCACTTATTAATGCAAAGAACTCAGGAGAGGAACATGGCAAAGATGCAAAAGGATGTCAGGAACATCACCCAGGAGACCTGGGTTGCTCCAGCTCTGCTACTTACCAGCTGTGTGACACTGGGCAAGTGGCTTTCCATTCCTAGCTTCCTTGTTAAAAATAGATGCCATGGCTCCCCTCCTTCGACGTGAGGATCAAGTATGAGGAAATGCGGGGAAAACTCTACACCACTCTCCAGAACGTGCTGCTGGATTAGGGTGCAGAGTCTGTGGTCTTGAATGGGCAGGAGAAAGAGCCTCCGTTACAGGGAGAG
Organism: Mellivora capensis; assembly: GCA_004024625.1. Lineage (NCBI taxonomy): Eukaryota > Metazoa > Chordata > Mammalia > Carnivora > Mustelidae > Mellivora > Mellivora capensis. The sequence continues at coordinate 90,545 of PISX010004760.1, read as the reverse complement.
ACAAAAAAAACAGGATGACGAGAGGAGCCTGGAATGGCAGGTGGAGAGTACTGCCTTCCCCGTGAGTGGAGCCGTGGCTGTGCCTGTTATTCTCAGCTTTAGTTCCTTCCCTTGCATTTTCCTCCCCTGATAGCTGAGGCCCTCCTCGCAGACATTGCTGGGGAGTTGTAAGAAGTTACGGACCTGCCGTGTAGAAGAAGTCACAGGTTCTGCTTAGGGAGGTCCAAGTCCAGGCCCATGGCCGCCTGATTTCAGTGGGTGTTTTGAATGGTGGCCACTCTTGGCTTTCCACGCATGGTTTGTCTCTTACCGCCCTGGGTTTCTTTCCCCTTCGCCATGGTCTTCTGTAGCTCTGAGGTCAGCCAGTAGGAGCCAAAGCCCAAGTGACTAGAACTTGGGGCGGTTCTCCTCACAGGGACAGGAGTCTCTGGGGAAAACATCAAGGGACGGCTCCGGCTCCTCTAAAGGAGACAGCTTTGGCTCAGGTGTGCATGAGTTACAAGCACTCTTTTGGAAGCACAGATGTTAATATTTTCTGGATTGAAAACTTATGGCAAAAGTCCCCTCAAGATTTTTTTGGTAATCACTTCCAACTTGCTGGTGCTCACTCCTCTGGCGTGTCTGTGAAGACCCTGTTGGTGTTAAACTTTTCCTGAGCCCAGGACTGCCCAGAAAATAATGATGCTTAAGAAACACCCTTACTTAGCCTTTTGTCTTCCAGGGAAATGGCTAACCTCCCTCTTGCATATTCCAAGAGAAAACCCACCTCTCCTTTCCTCAACAACCCAGACATGAGGGCCTCCATACCTTTTCAGGATTGCAAGACTTGTGAATGACTTCCATGCCTACCTGACTCTATAAACACACCAGCTCCCCTTCCTTTCCACAGAGACATCCTCATTAGTGAATGGTCTTCCTATTGTAGCCTGCATGAAATCATCTCATGAATTCAGGTTTCCATCAAAGCCATAAAATGTTAGAAGCAAGAAGGCGATGGGCAATCAGCAGGAAAGTCCCTAAAAAAAAAAAAATTGAGCTAGAGGTAGACTAAGGAAGGAACACAGGCATGGGCATTTAGACCTTCCTGCTTGCAGGCAAAAGCAAGAGAAAAGATGTGGTGTAGTAAAAGATGCTCTCGTTGGCCCTTCAGTTTTCTTCTACTTTAATGTAATCCCAAATCCTGTGACAGATGTCATTCTGGGGGCCCTGGATACCAACATGAACACATGCAAAGGCTGGGACAGAGCATCCGACTGGGAGTTGTGGAATAGCTCCAAAATGTTTGACTTTTGGAACAACGCCCTTGGATGCTGGCGTTTCTCAAGATTTCATTCTGGAAGCAGGAAATGTCTGGGAGTTTTGCCTCTCACCCCAGCGGCAGCTGCCAGTGACTGGTGGGAAAGTACCAAAGTCTAGTGGCTTTGCCTCAAGGCCTGGAGATAATTTCGGTCCAGAGACGGCCACACGTTTCAGGCTGAGTTTGGAACTTCACCTGTAACTGCTTCTGCATTACCGTCCTTCTCTTCCCTTTGCTAACGCCCTTGCTTCCTTCTGGGGGGCTCCCGGACTCCTTCCTTACGCAATCACTTGTCTTTGAATCCGTGGTTCAGACTCAGCCTCTGAGTGACCAGACGGAAGACATTCTATGGACCCACCCTGATGAAGACAGGAAAGAAGAAGAGGGAGAGAGGGAGGCCAGCTCTGCTAGTACCAGCTGATTAATCTTGCGTGTGGTTTTCCTACTTGAGTCTCAGCTTCCTCTCGGGAAAGTCTATCACTGACTCAAGGTTGGCACAGCAGTTGAGTAAGGCAGTGCTTCTTCGTGGACCAGATATGGCCAGATCAGCCCATTCAAGCCCACCATGGCTCCTCAAGGAGTTCATAAGAAAACCTGTCTTCACTTGTGCAAGTTGATCCCAGAATTTCCCACTTTGATCCAAAGAAGAGTGTTGGCCTACATCTTCTTCCTTCCTCAACTATTAACTGAAGTACAAACTGAAGTGGACAGACATCATTATCATCTTAGTTCAGTAGATTTCAAATTCTCAGGGGGCACAAAAATCACTTGGGGTCTTTGTTGAAAAGATAGACTTCCAGAATCCCCCCCAAGAGATTCCAGTGCTGTGGAAATGGAATGGTTTCAGAAGTCTACCTTTTTAATAAGCTCTGTGAGCCGAGGCTGGAGGTCCACAGACCGTGTTTTTAGAGGCAATCCCCCAGCTCAGAGATGAACTCTTCACCAGTGCGGTGCTCACGGGGTTTGATGCTCTATGACCTGTTTGTTGGGGTGCATCACAGGCCCTGCTAGCTGTTTCCCACCCAGGCTGGACCCTCAGTGCTGTTCCCCAGACCCCAGCTGCTTACCCGAGCTCCGGAATGCCTCTCGGTCCACCTTGCCCCATTGGGTTGGCACTTTGCTCTGCACATCGATGAATTCACTCATGGATGTCCATGAGCCCTTGTCCATTTAGTAAAAAACGAATAGGCTGAGGTTGCTGGGAAACCCTGACATGGCCCGGATGATGGATCACAGCGAGCTGTGGGGCCACCTGGCCCTGAAAGGTGACAGATCCATTATGGCAGATTCAGACCAAGAATGACAAGAAGCCAAAGGCCTTCCTCGTCTGTGGTACCTGTCGCGATGCCAGCGCTCAGCCTCTGACTTTGACCATGAATGCTGCCCACTGCTGGTCATGATGTTTGTACTTCCAGTCACCGGTGACTCAGGGGGCGCACTGGCTGGCTGCAGCCTGGTCAGTTATCCAAGAGCTCCCCTTCGGGCCCCCACACCTCAACCTCCTGAAGATTCCAGAGCACAGCTCCATTCCCATCTATACCATCTCGTTGGACGTAGGATAAGTATGGGAGGAAAATGCATTTATTATTCACAAAACTGTCCTGTGTTCTTGTGACTTCTGGAGAAATGCTGGGATCTATTCCAGCCGTCAGCAGACTTTTCTGTAAAGCCCCAGAATGCAAATATTTTTGGCTTCAGGGACCAACTAGATGATCCTGGGGCAGTTACTCATCTCTGCCTTTGTAGCATGAAAGCAGGGACAGATTACAGGCAAACACAAGTGGGTGTGGCTGCGTTCTAATAAAACTTTATTTATAGAAATGGTGGTAGAGTGGATTTGGTCCCTGGGCAGTGGTTCATAACACCTGGTCTAGCCTCTGGTTATCCATCTTTATTCATTTTACAAGTATCTGTTGGGCAGCCCCAGGTCCCAGGCATTGTCCTAGGCAGTGGGGATACAGCAGTGGGGCACGATAGAGAACATTCCCCCTTGCCCTGGGCCTATAGCTGAATAGTGGGGGAACAGACGATAATTAACTAATGATGCAATGAAATGGACCTTCTGTTGTTCCAAGTGCTCTGAAGGAGAAGTACATGGGCGTGAGTGGGAGTCGGTAATGGGAGACATGGGGTTTAGGGAGGTGAAGGTGGAGCGGTGAGACATCAAGCAAGGAGTAATAGGGATGGTCTAGAGACAAGAGGAATGTGGACTTCGGGGGACTCAGGTTAACTGTCACCCAGAGGAGGAAGGAGAGAAATGTCACACCCAGAATTTGGTGCTTCTCGCCATGTATTTCATACGTCCCCCAGAAGCCTTGGGGCATCTCTGAAGTCTCTTTAAAAAGCAGAGGAGTTGACAAGGAAATATTTAGGTCTCACGATGATTTACCTGGCCAATTTGCAGAACAGAAAGCGGGACAATAATAAATCCAGGACGAACTGGGTGGAAAGTTCCTGTACTACTTAATCAATTCTAGTATAATACAAACTCTCACTCCACCTCTTCTTTGCCAAGCTCACCCACAAAGCCAGGGGTTTGATGAAATGTCCATGCCCCGGGCCCCTGGGTGGTTCAGTCGGTTAAGCGTCTGCCTTTGGCTTGGGTCATGATCCCAAGGTCCTGGGATCGAGTCCCGCATCGGGCTCCCTGCTCAGTGGGGAGTCTACTTCTCCCTCCCTCTCTCCCTCTGCCCCTCCCCCTGACTCGTGCTCACACTCTCTCTCAAATAAATAAAATCTTAATGAAAAAAAAAAAAAAGAAACGTCCATGCTCGAGGTCAGTGAAGATATCTCACTGGTGATAATTCTGTTCTTGGGAAAATGGTGTTTCATTTGTGCCGGGGACAGGGCTCCACAGGGTAGGCCTGGGTGCTGAGGCAGGGGCGGGGGTGGGGGTAGGGGGAGCTGGGCTGGGGGTCAGATAGGGCAGAGCCTGTGAATACCAAGGGATGCAGACTTCTAGAAGCCAGACTTCCATAGCCCATCCCTCTCGCCCCCGTGAGGCTCTGCATTTCAAGGCCACCTGCACCTTCCAAAGCTTTGCTTATAGCCAATTCAAGTAATGGTCATTCTGCTGCTCTCTTTTGAAGGTGCTGTAATGTTGCAGTGTCTGCCTGTTCCAAGACATTTAAAACCTCTGCTTGGCATGCACTGATACGTAGATCATTAAGCAGAGCAGACCTTCTCGGGGAAAGGAGTACTAATTGCACTTTGCAAATGCCATTTTCATTTGCTATTTGGCAGGGGTGCCACAGTCACGGTCTTTCTATTTCTATTAACCACAAGGGCTGGGACAAAGTCATCCCATCTTCCTTGGCAGCCTTGTGGCTCTATAGGCATTCAAGAGAGCTGTGAAGCCAGAGACTGGCCCCTAGTGAGGGTACCTCCTGCTGTTCCCACATTGGTGGAACACCCTCTTGCTTCACAGCCGGGCTGATCGGTGTGGCCAGTGGCCCTGGGCAGAGGTGGTGATGCCTTACTTCCAAAAGTAATTTCTAAACAACAATGCGGCTTTCATCTTGGTGATGCTCTCTGTCTTGGATCTCTTGCTCAGGGAGAAGCTGGCTTCTGGGCAGTGAGCGGCTTCAGAGAGAGAGACCCGTGCAGCGAGGAACTGGACCCTCGTTCCAATGGGTGAGTGAGCTTGCACATGGATGCCAGCCTCGGTCAGACCTTCAGATGATCGTGGCTACCGTTGACAGTGCAGGTGTAACCCCGTGAGACATCTCCAGCAAGAGGTAGCCAGAGAAGTTTCACCCAGATTCCTGAGGCTTGGAAACGATAGCTAAATGTTTACTGTCTTCTGGTCTAAGTTTTAGGATCACTTGTGACCCAGCAATAGGTAACAAATACAGGAGATAAAAGTATTAGATACTTCAAACAATTAGACCTTGCATGAACGTCCAGAACAACTCTGGCACAAAGAGCACCATTTTCTGGAAGGGGGAGATGGAGGCACAACCTGGCTGAGAGTCAGAAGTCCTTACCAAGGCCCCACACAAGTTGTGGGGCCCGGGGCAAGTCACAGTCCCTTTCTAGACCTTTCTGTTTCCCTGGCTATAAAAGTAAGAGGTTGGATTAAGAAGGCACAGTTCTGAGGCACCTGGGGGGCTCAGTGGGTTAAGCCTCTGCCTTTGGCTCAGGTCATGATCTCAGGGTCCTGGGATCGAGCCCCACATTGGGCTCTCTGCTCAGCAGGGAGCCTGCTTCCCCATCTCTGCCTGCCTCTCTGCCTGCTTGTGATCTCTCTCTCTCTGCCATATAAATAAATAAGAGCTTAAAAGAAAAAAAAAGAAGGCAGAGTCCCTCCCCTGATGTTTGGATGTTTGGTGGTGGACACAACAAATACTGGTCACTCTGTAAGGGCTCCCATCCTTACGTGCGTGCACACCCTTAGAATGTGACGACGTCAGCTAGCAATGAATAGGTATCGAACTGTAGGTCAGGCATTGAATTATACAGGAATTATCAGTTAATATTGAAAACAACCAACAAAAGCAGGTGCCTCTACAATGATCATTTATTAGACCCAGAAATTCAGGCTCAGAAAGCTTCATTTTGAGCAGAGACATTGTATCGGGTGTTTTACTGCTGCATAATACATGACCACAAATTTCACGGTTTAAAACAATGCACATTTAAAAAACGTATTTATTTACTTATTAGAGAAAAAGAGTGCACGAGTGGGGGGAGGGGTGGAGGGAGAAGGAGAGAGAATCTCCAGGCAGTGTGGAGCCCGACGTGGCGGGGCTCGATCTCATGACCCTGAGATCATGACCTGAGACTCAACCCAGAGTTAGACACTTAACCGACTGTGCCACCCAGATACCCCTAAAATAATGCGCATTGTTCTTCTCACAGTTTCTGTGAGTCAGGAATCTGGGCGTGGCTTAACTGGGTTCTCTGCTCAGGGTTTTATTTTTTATTTTTTTTAATCTTTAAAATTTTTTAGATGTATTATTTATTTATTTGACAGACAGATCACAAGTAGGCAGAGCAGCAGGCGGGGGAGGGGAGAAGGGGAAGCAGGCTCCCTGCTGAGCAGAGAGCCCGATGTGCGGCTCCATCCCAGACCCCTGAGATCATGACCTGAACCGAAGGCAGAGGCTTTAACCCACTGAGCCACTCAGGCACCCTTTCTGCTTGGGGTTTTAGAAGTTTGTCATCGAAGGTCAGGGCTGTGTTGGTCAGGTCATATCTGTGACTCAGGGTCCTAATCTAAACTCCCCCAAAAGTTTGAAAGAATCTAGTTCCTTATAGTTGTAGGGCCCCCAGATCCCAGAGCCACCACCTCTCTGTAAGCAGTTCACAACATGGCTCTTTGAACATAGCAGTTCACAACAAGACCAGCAGGAGAAAGCCTCTCTTTACAGAAAGGGTCCAGTTTCTTTATAAGGAGTCCCTCGCCTGATGAGGTGAGGCTCACCAGGGCCCTCTGGTTTTTGATTAGCTCAAAGCCAACTGACTTAGAATCTTCATTGAATGTTCAAAACCCCCTTACCTTTGCCATGCAACATAACCTAATCATGGGAGTGAGACCCCCATCATATTCACATGTCCTGCCCACATGGAAGGGGAAAGAATAATCCAGAGCATGTACCTGGGGTGAGTATGGTATAAATCTTCAGGCTACTTGGGACTTCTGCCTACCACAGACACAGAGGTAGGAAATGGTGAAACTGGAATTCAGGTTCAAGTCTGTATGATTTCAGTGCTCGTATTTTGAACCACTAGCCACAAATCTGTGGCTGAGAATGCACTGAAGATAATTATTATGGCCTCTGTCTTAGTAATCCCCTGGGCTTAGCGCTTAATAATGACTCCAGTATTTATCAAAGCCCTGATCAGGGTGCTTCGGACTGCCAGTGACAGAAATCTAACACAAAGTAGCTGAAGAAAGCTAAAGAGCTCGACCATTAGCTGGGAAGTCTGGACCTGGTACAGGGTCTTACGTAATAGTCTCTGGGGCCCTGTTTTTCTCATTCAGGGCCCTGGGGCTGTATTTTCAGGCAGCACCTCCCTCCCATGATGGTAAAAAGGGGGGCTGGCGGCTATATTCTTAAGTTCTCTTGGCTCAAAATCTGAAAGGGAATAAGAACTTTCTCCCCATGGTACCTATATATCAAAATTTAAGGAAGATTCTAAGTGATCCACATTATGTCCTTTCTGGATCCAAACCCTATCTGGAGGAAGAGGTCCTCTGACTGGTCAGTCTGAGTCACAGTGACTGCCCTCTAGTTGGGGAAAGGCAGGGAAAGACAGCATGATTAACAGCTTCCCCAGGACGAGGTGGGATATCCAAAGTGTGGCTCTGGAAGGAAGATCTGGGCACTGTTGCCAAAAGGAGGGAGTGATGTTGGGCTGATAAGAAAGTTAACACATTAATTCTTCGTTCTAGCTTTCAAGCATCCAAATTACTGAAATGGGAGTGGGGACCCGAGTTAGCGCATCTGATGAACACACGATGCCCTTTCTGGGGCTAAGTATTTCAGAAACTTTGGAGGTGAGTTCGTGGCTGGAATTTAGATTCATGAAGCTTATCTTCGCCTGGGGAACTTTCTCCATGATATTCTAGATTTTAAATGGGCTTTTCTCCGGGGGAGTCACATTAGCACACATTCTCTGTGTTATGGTGGCTTAACCCCAAGGAGCAAATGCAACTAGATAGTAAGGTTTGGTAAAGGTGGAGGGTATCCTTAGGATGGGGCTAACCTTTATTTTGTGAGCATTCCAATAAACTAATGGAGGAATCCATCCTGCCGGCTGCTGGCAGGTCAGGGTACTAAATCCTTTCTTCACCAGGAGCGTGTTCCCTCTGGAGAGTGTCCTCCCTAGTTTCTGAGAAACATCTCTTTTCTATCTGTCTGTGTCTCCATGTGTGTCTTTAGTCCCATTGTTTAAGGATCACATGGATACTTGGTCACTTTTCTCTAAAAACAGTTTTTTCTCTAAAAAGCTTTTAACCTCATTTCGGCTGTTTTTGTTTATTTTTGTTTTTGTTTTTGTTTTTGAAGCCTTCCATTTGGGCACCCCTCCAGAGAATGGACTCAGGGTCCTCCAAAACATTGCCTGAAAATGATTTGGCAGTTTTGACATTCAGAGATCTTTCCATAGTCTGCTTCCATAGGGAGAGGGAAGTAGAACCATGGCCAACTTTCTATGAAATTTAATTTTCCAAAGTGGTAGCTCCATCTTGTAGCTATGCATGGAGAAAATATGCGATGTGAAGTGCTATGGTATTATAAGGACAGCTAAGGGCTTACCTCTCCCTTGTTAATCATCCAGAGCTCGCTGCCTGCCTTTATTTTCCACTGTGTACTCTGTCCCACTATGTCTCTGTCCTACCTCACCGACCTCACCCCAAAGCACAAGAAATGAGCATGGGTGGGAAAAAGTCAAATATGGAAAAATGGGAAGATACAGAAGAATAGGCTGCCTTCTGTTAACAGGTGTGTCCGGGAGGTTTGATAGCATAATGAAGGCTTTCTCATATTCCCTGGGATACTGGTGGACAGCTCTTCAATTGTTCCCCAGAGGCCTCCCCTTCCTTTGAGTATGTGTTTGACCTTGTGACTCACCAGTGGAATAGGGCAGATGTGAGGGGATGTTCCTGCTAAGATCAGGTTACATGCAGACTGGCTTCCATCTCGTACTCTTTCCTAGTCTGTCACTTGTCCTTTGGGATGGAGGTAGTCGCTGGGAGCTGCCAGGCTCCGAGCAGCCCTGCGGAGAGGGCTGGGTGGCTAGGAACCGAGGGTGGGCCTGGCTAACAGCCAACAGGGAGCTTATGGCCTCAGTCCAACAGTCCATGACAGACCAAGTCTTGACAACAACCATGTTAAGAGAGTTGGGAAGTGGATCCTCCCTTGGTTGAGCCTTCAGATGAGATTGCAGCCCAAGTCAACACACTGACTGAAGCCTTATGAGACATCTTGAGGCAGAGGCACCCAGGTAAAGTGAACTCAGATTCCTGACCGATGGAGATGGAGAAAACAAACAATGGTTGTTTTAAGCCACTAAGTTTTGGGATAATTTATTAGGCAGATACAGCTAACATCTCTCCCCAGTACCCATCTCTCACCTGTCTATGTACATATCTCTCTCCATCCATCCACCCACCCATCCTTCCATTGATCCTATCATATTCTTTCCTTCCCTTCCCTTCTCTTTTCTTTTTTTCCACCTATCCATCCACCCATCCGTCCATCCACTCTATCTGTCCGTCCACCAACTCATAAATTCTGTCTGTCCATCTGCCTATCTCTACCCATCCATTCTGTCTGTCTCTGTTATGTATGTACGTACGTATGTACATATGTATGTATGCATGTATCTATCCATTCATCCATCCATCCAACCATCTATCCATATATCCATCTATCCTCTCCCTATAGAAGAGGGTGGGAAGGGGAAGCATCTCTACCTGACAAGAATATCTATATATATTCTTCTCTTTGGCAGAAACCAAGGCTCAGAGAGCTGAGTAACTTGCTGCATATCACATACTAGGCAGGATTATGCTTGGCCAGGAATTCTACTATTGCCCTATGACTTATTTGTACACTGTTCTGTGCCGCATTGTGTATCCTTGTTGAATCCTCATCTCATTGCTTTGAAGTAGACATTTTTATCCTCCACTTAAAAGTGAGAATACTGGAGATAAGAGAGGTCTGGTATCCTTCCTTAGACCACACAGTTAGTAAATAGAGTAGTGAGGATTCATCATCTTTTTTTCCTCCCCTTTTTTAAAGAGGGAGGGTGTTATGTCAATCTTAATGATTTTTCCATAAAGAGGCTGCCTCATTAGCATTTCTTTTTAGTGTGTTCTCTCTCTCTGTTCTTCACACTGTAAGTCAGAATCAGGAAACTCAGAAATTTTTTATTTCAGGAAATGCAATGAGGAGACTCAGAGTCTTCAATCACAGTCTGCATTCTCTCTCCTGTGAAAAGTGAAACTAGCATTAGAGCATTTCCTGTGTGCTAAGTACTGCTGTTATGCCCAGTTTATAGATGAGGAAACTTCAGAGTTCAGAAGTATATTTATTTTGGGATATTTGAGTAGATTAGTTGGTTAACCCTCTGCCTTTGGCTCAGATTCTGAACCTGGGGTCCTGGAATTGAGTCCCACATCAGTCTCCTTGCTCAGTGGGGAGTCTGCTTGTCCTCTCCCTCTGCCCCTCCCCCTGCTTGCGCGTGTGCTCTCAAGGAAATTAATATAAAATAAAATATTTTTTAAAAAGTGAGTTTATTTCATATCATATAGCCAGCAAGTGGGAGTCAGAATTAAGCCAGACCCTAGAGCTGCCATGTCCTGTACCTCATTCTCCCCATTTCCCCTTCTCCCGCGCACCTTGTCCCAGTACCCAAATACGGGTGTGACTCTCAAGAAGGGTTCTGTGTGAGGACCCTCATTCTTGACCCCCATTCCCTCAAGATGGATAAACATGTGGTATCTGCCAGACACCTGTGTTCAGGCAGGGACAACATAGCATATCACTGATGAGACTTCCTATGAAGAATAATCACCTGAGAGAGTGTGACCCCTTATAAAGATTATCATTCAATGAAGAGGGATTCGTATCCTTGTACGAGGAATCTCAGGATGCTATTTCTCAGACAGAAGCAAATTGATACCTATGATAAATATGAGATCCCTGCAGGCAAACCAAGACCCAATTACAGTTGATTAGACATGTATGAACATGGCATCCCTAATGTGCTTCTTTCCCAAACCCAATATACATTGGCCACAGGTACCTACTATGTATAGGTCATGGTTGGATACAAGGTTGAAGAATGGACTGTGAGTTCCATCCTCTGCATGAGCAGAAGGTTCTGGGCAGCAGCAGAGGCATCTATCAGCAATTTAACACAACACGCTTTAAATATATATATATATAGGCCAGAACTGTTAAGTGTATGGAGACTAATGCCCGTTCTCCAGCCCACTCTCTTTCCGGTTTTCCTCATGTAGGTAATTGGAACACCGTCTACTCTGTTGCTCTAAATGGATGCTCAAGAGACTCTTGTTTGAACTTGGGTTGGTTCCTGTTATCCTATTTTTAGGCTCTCTGGTTTCCCTGAATGGGTCCGTGGCTTGCAGGTGATGGCATGCATCAGAGGAGTGTTGAATTCCTGATCCGAGCATGGTAGTAATGAGTGCTGTGTCTTCTTACTGGTCCTGATACATCAGATTCTGGAAAGAGCCTTAGTAGTGGGGTCTTCTAAGAAAGGGAGAAATCTTGGGCCTGATGAAGAAATAGATGGGTGTGGACACTTCTAAAATTAACTCCTATTTCCCAGGCTTTATTTTAGATGATCAGCTCATGGCTATTTACCAAAGATTCTGTAGAGATCTGCTTTCTTGGAAAGGGCCACTCATTGATTTGGGCCTGGGGAATACGTGTCAGTATGATACACGTTATATTAGACATACTTCTAGATCCTCACCTCTCCTCCGGTTCTAAAACAGTATGAGCTCATGACTGTCCCCAGGGTCTTCTCATCATCCGGAAGAAATCTTTTTTCAGTCTGCTTGTAGATTGTTCTGGGTAGAGACCATGTCAGGCTCTTCCCTTACAGATGGCTTGACCCTCAAAATCGTTTTGGAAAGTTTCCCATGGTGCAGAAGGACATCAGATACAAGGGTTCTAAAGTCTTTCTTTGGAGAAAATACCATTTCATGTTTTTTGTTTTGTTTTGTTTTCTGAAATTTAATAGCCTGAACTCAGTCTTTCTACTCAGGAGAAAACAAGGAAAAGAGACCAGAAGCCAGAACTAAAATCTGAGAATGAGGTTTAAGAATCCAGGGAATATTCAATCCATGTTTCCAGGCAAAATAGGGAATTTAAAATATGCTCTGTTCACCACCACCCAGTGTTGCACAAGATGCAACTCAGATGGGTTCATCCAAATCATTCCAACAAACATTTATTGATTGAGGGCTGTGTCCCAGGCATGAGTTGTACATCGGAGACCATTTTCGATGGAGGAAAATATTGAATAAATATAGGAATCATACTGATGGCTCATAAAATAATGTGAAGGTGGCTGAGGAAATGCCAACCAATGGGCAAATTAGTCAGAGTGCAATTTACAAAGTCGTCTCTTGTTCTCTTGGGGTCACTTCACACTGGGATATATGATCATTAAATATGACCCTTCAAGGCATTCTGTCTGGAGTAGGGGAAATTACTCAATTTTAAGACAAGATTTTAAACAAGGGCCAAACTGTTTTATCTACTTGGATTTGGGTCACTAATTACACCCAGGGATCTTCCAGTAATGAATCTAACAACGACCTCATAAATTGTACAGTGACAACGAGTTTCCTTTCCATCCTTTGTCATCATAATGTGAGACTGATGCCCTTTCCAATTAGTTATGGCAATTATATGTCTATCAAAGGCATGAGACAAAAGAGGAATATCCGTGTGGTGCTGTGCTGTGAGGGGGAACTTGGGTTAGAGCTTCTGTTGTGCCCGTGCTGTGTGCCCCTAAATCTGCCCTTCTCCCTCTCTGATCCTGATTCCTTATTGGAAAAAGCATGATGCTGCCTCAGATGGTTTCTCAAGTCTTTTCTAGCTCCTCAGTCCTAGGATTCTCAGTAAAATTCTGTGTTTCTCCCAGTGGAAGATTATTGTGCATAGTATGTCAAAGTAAGGCCATCTATTTGAACTGTAGCTCATTTATGGTCATAAGAAACAAAATAAAACAGGTTTAAAAATGGCATGGGACATTTGAGATAGGAAAGAATGGCTTAATGGATATTGCAGGAAGGATAAGCCATTGAATACCTTCCCAAAGACTTGGCATGGTTTTTATTAGTCGACATTGTTAAAGGGAAGCTAGGAGGTTTTTTTAATTAAATATTTGGCTAAGTGCAGGCTACGAACTGCATGTTTATCTTCCTGCAAAATTCATATGCTGAAATCCTAACCATTGATGTGATGGTGTTAGCAGGTGGGGCTGTTGGGAGGTGGTTAGGTTGTGAGGACAGCTGTGCCAGGATTCCTGCCCTTGTAAGAAGAGACAGGAGAGCTTGCTTCCTTTCTCACCTCCCCACCATGTGAACTTACAGCAGAGGACAGCTATCTGCAAAGCAGGCACTGGGTTCTCTCCAGACCCTGGGTCTTCTAGCACCTTGCAGTAAATATGTTTATGTTATTCAAGCAATGCAGTCTATGGTATTTTTGTTAGAATGGCCCGAAATGACTAACGCGGTGCATTTCCTTCTAGGAGGAGATCCACGATGTTGCACAGAACAGGGTATGGAAATACTGCAGCGGTGCTTGCCGGCCCAAGGAGCCTCAAACTGGCTCATCATGTCAGGTGAGTTGCATTTGAGAAGCAGACCTTGTCCTGTACGTGCAGGGATGGTGGTTTTGACAGAAGCCCTGCATGCAGGGAAGGCAGATTTGTATCTGAGGTGTCTCCACCAGGGACCCCCTACATATACTGTAAGGGGGTCCTTACCTTGGGGGAGCCCTTCCACCCCAGAGAAGGTTCTGGTTCTCCTCCCTTTTGAGAGTGGCTGTCTCGTTTCAAGAAGTCGGACAGCCAGCTGGCAGAGGCACCTCTGATAAGAGGGAGAAAGAAGGGAAAAGGCCGAGGAGAAGGGAGGGAGGTGACAATTCCATTGACAATGTAAAACACACACACACACACACACACACACACACACACACACACACTTTCCCAGAGATGAACTCTCCTTTTAGATCTTCCTGCGACTTTTCAGAGGGTTTCGCTATAGCCCCGAAGACCCTGACTTGAAAACTTCAAATTCAGTGGCTTTCCCAGTAATTCCCTAGGAGCATTTTGATTCGGTACATATCTATGTAACACTTCTTGTGTGCCTGACATAGGGGTTATGTAGATAAATGGGATGGAAGACAGGAACACCTGTCCCGTGAGATTGTAATACATTAGGATGAACAGATGTGCGAGCGACTAGTTAACACTGTGGTGTGATACTTCTACAGATAAGACTTCTAAGGTAAGGAGTGGTCATAGTGACTAAGTCAGCCGAAGGTAAAGCAGCGGGGACATCAAGCAGAAGTGACCTCCGAGTGGGTGTCAGAGGGTGAATAGAAGTTCTTGTGTCTATCAAGGCTGATGGAGGGTACGTTTTTCTTTTTTCTTTTTTTTTTTTTTTTTAAATCCTGTGATCCTGAAATGTATTTAGGGATTTTCCTCAGTGACATAAATATTGCATGAGTGGTTGTCTGAAGATGTTCTCTGTGGTGGTGTTTATGAGGAGAACTTAGACGTGACCTAAAATAGCAGAAAAGGGGGAGGGATTTGTAGAAATTACAGTGTGTGTATATAAATCGAGGGCCTGTGTTCAAATGATGTAGGTCTATATTGATTGCAATAGAAAGATCGCTGGTAAATTTTTGACTAAAAACCAAGCAAAAACAACCACAATACTTCCCTGGCTCAGAGAAGCGTATGAGTGATACGAGGCCATGTAATAATGTTTGGGGACATTTCTTTACTGTTCTATAACAGTAAGAGAGGTGATTTCTGTCCCTGGGTAGTGTTTCAGGCTTTCTAAAGACGCCCGGATTCCTGAAAACAAAGGGCTGGTGTCCAGCACACGTTTGGGAAATTTAAGACAAAAGGATGGTTAAAAGGTGGCAAGAAAATGGGTCCAGTCCTGAAGCAATGAACTGGTTTGGGTTCTTTTTGAGGCCTGGAGGTGCCCTCGCTTTTAGCTGGAGAAAACCTAGCCTTGGTTGGCTCCGCACTTAATCCCTGATGAAGTCCTTCAAAGTGGGAAATTTCACCATGATTTATTTTTTTCCAGATGTAAATATATAGCAATAATGCAGTTATAAAACTGGCATTGTATTAAACCATAAATTATATTTGACACATAATAATGTTGAATTACTGGGGAAGTCCATCAACGTGCAGTGGCATGGCCAACACAGGCCGTCACTGCTCGCACCAGCCCTGCTGCCTGCTCGGCAATGAGTAAAGTTCTGGGGATCTTTGCCGTTAGGGTCAAAATGGAATAAACTAGTGGAGAAGGGCCGTGTCGGGGTCTAGCTTGGGCTGAGGGCCCCCGGAGCCCAGGGATGCAATTTCTGGGCTGATTTCTTCCTTCAGACACTCTTTTACTGAAGACATAATTGTGCAGCACTGGGCTCTGATGGGGTCTAGGACAGACATGGGGGACCTCTGTCCTCAAGCAGGGAACTCAGGAATGTGGGTCTTTTTTTTTTTTTTAAAGAATTTATTTATTTATTTGACAGAGATCACAAGGAGGCAGAGAGGCAGGCAGAGAGAGAGAGGGAAGCAGGCTCCCTGCTGAGCAGAGAGCCCGATGTGGGGCTCGATCCCAGAACCCTGGGATCATGACCCGAGCTGAAGGCAGAGGCTTTAACCCACTGAGCCACCCAGGCGCCCCAGGGATGTGAGTCTTAAACCCGTAACTCGTTACTTGATGACGGTGAATTCATGCAGCAATTCCTTGGAGAGTTGTTCTCTTCTTGGTACTGTCAAGGTCGGTGGGAAAGTGGGGGTGATGGGGCCAGTCTAGACAGCATGGGGGGGGGATTTACCAGCATGGATGAACTAACAGTTAAACATAGGAACTTCGTCTACATAGCAGCACACAGGGTCAGGTCAAAAAATCTGAGTTGGCCAACGGATTGAAGGGGTCAGAGTCAGGCTAGTTAGGCTTGTTACTTCCAGACCAAGGATTTAAAACTAGTTCATATCCTCATATCAGGGAGATCATATGATAGTTGTCTTTCTCTGATTGACTTATTTCACTAAGCATGATGCCCTCTAGTTCCATCCACGTCGTTGCGAATGGCAGGATTTCATTTCTTTTGTGTAAACCTGGCGATTCACAGACATGTACCCCTGGGGATAAAAATACTTTATATGTTTATAAAAAATAAAAATTATTAGAAAAAAGTAAATTAAAACTAGATCATAGCGGCCATACCTGTTTGTTTGTTTGAATTGCTGATTCCCCATTGCCAAGACCGTTCTGTTGCTTGGGGAACATTCAGTAGTCACTGAAAGCCTAAGTGAACACCATGAGAGTGTTAAGTATTTTTCTTATTCTAATCATTACCCAAAGAGGGTCACAGTGGATGGTGGGGACATGGGGACAGATCACCCAGAGGCCTGTTTACATAAGACTATGATCTAGATCCCCAGGCGAAGGGGTTCAGGGAACTTTGGAGCTGACCTCCAAATTTCCTAGGGGCTAATTAATAGCACTCTTAGAAAGAGAACCAAGGACTCCCACAGTCCAGGGGGTGGGTGGGAGGGAATGGACAGGCCTCCCCTCGGAGGTAGGAGGGTAGTGAAACCAGTCTGACGCCATGTGTGGTCAACATGTGTGGGAGGCATTTGTAAGGGTTTCAGTTTTCGGGGCAGGGGAAAACATTTCATGTTTCTTCTGAGAAAGAAAGCTGTGACATAGAAGGTCCCAGACTGCCCTTTGGAGGAGACTAGAAATGGAAATAATTTGAGAGAACACTCTAGTCTTTGACCATGTCCTCAGAAGCAGAGTGTTGAAATGGTAACTAAGAGATATGGAGAAGTATTGCAGGGGCAGATTTGGAGGCCTGTGGTGGGGACTTGGGTTGCACGTCAGGGAAACAGAAGGGAAGAAGACACCGGGAGGTCCCTGTCCTCCGCTTGGTTGTGGTCCTTTGTCATTGGGTTGTGCTCACCGTTTTGTGGAAGGAGGGGTCTCTAGCTCAGTGTGGTGGTGGCTGTTGGGGGAGGGGTGTTTTAGGAAAACTCCCTAAAGGAGGTGACGGATGGAAAGGCAGGGTTGAGCAGATGGTGGCTTACGAGGGGGGCAGGAATGCTTCGCACAGGGAGGTTACTTTCAGGAGAAAAGGGGGAGTGGGCAAGAACCAGTGTGGTTTGTGGGAGAGACAACCAACAGTTGGTGTTGTTGAGAATCAGAGAGAGGAGGTGAGGCTGGGAAGAAAACTGGGGATATGGTGGGTTTGGAATCCCTGGGCTTGACCACCAAGCTCAGGAGTTTGGCTTTTCTCCTAGGGCAATGGGGAGCCATTGATGGTTTTAGGCAGGATTGCTGTGAGATCCCATTTGCATTTTGTAACCATGCCTCTTGCTGCCATATGGAAATTGGGTCCGAGAGGGAGAGACAGAGGTGAGGGGCGAAGTCGCAAGAAACCATCCAGAGGAATAATGAGAGCTTGAGCCAGTCTAAAGGTCTCTCCACTCCTGGCTCTGCAGAGAGAGACATTAGGGCGACATTAGAGTGGTGGTGGATGGGAGTATGAAGTCCTACCCCTCGGTTCCATGGGAGCAACAATTAGGTGCTGAAGAACAGGGAAAATATTTATCTGCCCCGGCTCCTTGGTGGTGCTTTCGCATGGTGAGAAGTGTGAAGTCAGTAAGTGGGCGGTGTGATTTATTTCATCTGGTGCTCCCCAAACCGAGGGTGGTCAGGGCAGCTCCGCAGACCACAAGCTGGCTAGGGGAGATGAGAAAACCAACCCCAATTTGGGAGGCAGGCCGGTCCTAACTGAACTGTTGAGGGAGTTTTGATAAACGACCATGCCAAAGCAGGGAAATTAATAAATCATGCTTGAGGCTAGAAGACTGTTTCCTGAGGGACGGCACCAGTGCTCCCATCCCGTGGACGCTGGTGGTTTAGAAGATGGCTGGGGTGCAGGGGGCAAACCCATGCTCGTTCGTTCTCCGCTCCGCGTTTGGGCTGCAGGAGAGACAGCCCTCATTAGCATGGCCCCGACCTGTCTTTGGAAATGCAGAAGGAAGTCGTGTTCCGTGAGCATGAGCGGGGGAGAGACGGGGGCAAGGCACTTTGCCATCTGTGATGACCTCTTTTTCTGGGCTCTGACTTGGTGCACCCTGTGTTACTGGCACAAAGCATTTGCAAAGAGAAGAAAAATCAGGTCCAGCGTGGCGCCTGACCTTTCGTGGCGCGTAGGGATCCTTTCCAATGTCGTGATTTTAGCATCTGTCTTTCTGTGAAGAACAGAATGTGAGGCATCTGGGAAAAGGAAGTGGAATGCCATCCTCATAAGGCTGGCGTTCCCATCCCCATGTGACAAATGAGGAAACAGGCTGTGATGTTGTGATGTATAAGGAGAAATGTATATTTGGTTTTCTGGCACAGAGCTCCTAAAACCCTTGGATCTCCCAAGGGATGAGGGAGATAAAGGTCTCTCTTGTTAGGTGACTGAGGTGGCTTTTGGGTTTCACCTAAGGATGGGGGCCGGTTGCTAGGGAAACACCCAGCCCCCATCCTTTCAGTCCCACCTCTCAACCTCTGGGGAGGAGAGATGGGTTGGAGGTTGAGTTCAACTGCTGATGGCCGGTGATTTAATCGGTCATGCCTATGTAATGAAGGCTCCCTGAAATGCCAGGAAGACGGGGTCCAGAGAGCTTTGGGGTTGGGGAACAAATGGGGAACAGGGGAGAGAGGGGCTTGGCCTGAGAAAGCATGGGAAGCTCTGGGCCCTTCTCCATACCTTGCCCTATGCATCTTGCCCTATGTTCCTGAGTTACAGGCTTTGTAGTAAACTGCTGATCTTGTGAGTGAAAAGTTTCTCAGAGAGTTCTGTGAGCTGCTCTAGCAAATTCATCAAACCCAAGGAGGGGGATCTTTGGAACCTCCAGTCTACAGCTGATCAGTCCAAAGCACAAGTGGCCCTTGTGACCAGCATCTGAAGCATGGCAGGAGTGGGGTGGGGGGACAGTCAGGTCTGAGCCCTTCACCTGTGCGATCCAGTGCCGCCTCCAGGTAGATGATGTCAGAATTAAGTTGAATTGTAGGGTTCCCAGGTGGTGTCTGCGAACTGCTTGGTGGTGTGGGGGGAAATCCGACACATGTTGCAATTGGTCCCAGAATCTGGGTTGGTGATCAGGGGTGGCATCGGAGTTAGAATCTTAGAGGCCAAGAGAAGTTAGTTAACTTGCCCCAGTGGGATGTGAGATGTTGACAAGGCTAGGTGATAAGCTCAGGCGCTTTAGCATTGGCTTAGGGCTTTGGAAGGCCAGTGATGTTCCGTATGGCTCTTACCAGTCACCCTGCTGAGCTAATCACCTCTTTCACAAACAGGAACATCCTTGCCTGTCACTTTCTGGCAACACCATCAAGATCCCAGGGCAAAGCAAACTCTGGAAGGAGTTTTGTTTTGTTTTACTTAAAAAAATTAATGAGCTCTATGTTTACTTGGAAAATTTCCTAGGGGACTCTGGTTTGGGGCAGAAAGGGCTTGTGAGTTGGAAGACCTGCTGATCCTATAAGGGAATGATTTCTGTTTGTGCAGAAACAAGACAGGAGGAGGGAGAAGGACGGGTGGGGACAATGAGATGGGTGTGCTTCGCACCATTAATGGAAGTGAGAACACCCCTTCCCTGTCCACCGCTGTGTCTTCTGTAACTCACACCAGGAGCCAGCGTGAGAGGCTAGTCGTGTGCACCAGAGGGGAGCCATCGCTTGCGTGGGGTGGACACAGGCTAGAACAGCTTCTGGGTCTTTAAAACCGGGTGTGGGAGAAGCAGACAGAAGCATGGTGCATGGTTTCTGGAATTCTCAGAACTTGAAGGGGGGAGATATTTGGGTTATCATGTCTCATAGTATTGGGGATCCATCCAAATGTAAACTAGTCCCCCAAGGGATAGGGACACTCTAGCCTATGTTCAGGCTATAGGAATTATTAAGCCCATTATTATTTTGAACCATGGTGGGAAGATAATTTACATGTCATGGGGGCTCTGACCCCGGTTAAGAGTGGAGGTTGGCAAAGGCTTTCTGATGACTGGACTTTTAGAGGAAATGCAGTGAGTAAGAGTCGGGTGAGTAGGGCAGGGCTGGGAGAGGGGGACCAGCAGAAGAGACAGAGGTAAAGCCCCATGGGCAGGGAGGAGGAATAGCACAGTCCATTTAGGAAGTCTGAACGTAAGCACAGAAACACAAACCTTGCCTTCAGCCCACCCTTGTCCCATTCAGCAAATCAGGTTATATATGAAGACAGATCCATTTGTGTCCAAGCTGGGGAAGGACCTCTGCCACCAATTAGCTCCTCCACGCTTGGGGATAACAGGCAGGTAATTTAGTAATCACGTGCACATACCCCAGAGATGGGACAGGTTTGCTTACAGATGACCGCGGTAAAGTATCTCAGTAGAGTGAGTCGAACGTGCGCTTTAGGGTTCCCAGGGCACTTAAGAAATCTGTGTTTGCATTCTAACCTGTTCAGTGTGCAAAAGTGTTTTGTCTAAAAGAACAACGCACATACCTCGATTAAAAAAATACTTTATTGCCTCCAAAGGCTAACTGAGCTAATGTCAGCTGAGCTTTCAGCGAGTCATAATCGCTGTAACAGGTAGGATAATAATGGGAAAGTGTGGAATACCGTGAGAATGACCAAAATGAGACACAGAGCCTCAAAGTGAGGAAACGCTGCTGGAAACATGGTGCTGGTAGACGTGCTCGCCGCAGGGTCGCCACAAACCTTCTATTTGTGAAAAACACCATATCTGGGAAGCACAGTAAAGCAGAGCGGGATAAAATGAGGTGCGCCTGTATCCGTGACTTGGACTTCCAGAACTCTCTGGGGCATTGGGAGGGAACAAATTGAGTGGATGAACCATATTTGTATCGTCGGATTCGAGAACTGGTGAACATTTTGGCTCAGAACTTTTTCCCTCGGGTAGGCACATTCAGTTCTCAGAATGTGCTTACATTTTGGGGAATGTAAATCCCAATTTGTTGGTTTCGTCCATAGAACACCTCACAAACATGGTTTTGTGAGATGCTTTTGCCAGCTCCGAGTGGTAGGTCATTCATGAACATACGCGTCCATTCGCTTATTCCCAACAAGGCTATCGTATGATGCATAGGCAAATTTCCCACAGCATCTTAGCTTCACTGGTCCGCTAACCTTTTCTGTACAGGGCCAGACATCAGATATGTTGGCCTCGGTAATGGGAAAGTCGCCACAGACGATTTGCCAGTGAATGGGCATGGTTGTTTGCCAATAAAACTTTATTTACAAAACGGGAGGTGGGCTGGGGTTGGCCTAAGGGCCATGGTTCTATGGTTCGCCGACGCTGGTTCTAAGCGATGTAGCAACTTCCAGGGGCAGACGTGCGTGAGGAGACTGGGTCAGTGGGACTCTGACACTTGAGCGAAGGATTTGGGAAACTGATACCCTGGAGAGGGGACTTCCTTGGGAGACCACCTGCCGTTCACTTACTCCAACAGGAGAGTGGGATTCACGGAATTCTAAATCCCATTTCTGGCTACGGACCGGTTAGCCCATTTTGGACTGAGGGCAGGTACTGAGGCATTTCCCCGAGTTCTTCGGCCGGCACGCCTTGTCATGTCAGGGTTGGTTTAGCTCCAATGAGCGAGGCCGTGTGTTTATTCATTGGCAGATGCTGCCGTGATTAGCAAACGCAAAGTCACGGAAACACACGCAGAATTCACCATCGCTTTCTGCCGCTGCGCCTTTTCTCAGCACGCGGAGAATGGAGGTACTGCCTCGTGACGGTCTGCTTGGTTTTCAGCGTGAATGAGCGAGCCTCACGTTCAAAGTCGGGAATCCAGGCATTGCACCTGGAGCCAAGGTGAAGCTCACCATACGTGGGCTCTGTGGCTTGTGGTCAAGGTGTGCACCCCCTTTAAACCTCAGTCTTCTCTCCATGACATGAGGATAATGACAAGTAGCTCCCAGTTTTATTTTTGGAATTAAATGGGAGGATAGACGCAAAGCAATTAACATAGGGCCTGACCTATAGGAAGCACACACTAATGCTAGTTATTATTTTTGTGGTGATGGTGATGATTAATAGTAAACATTTCACCATGGTAGCGGGAGTAATAGTAGGGACAGTAGTGGGAGTGGTGATAAAATTGGCAGTATCCAGCGCTACTCGGGATGGTGGGCGTAGCCAGGTGTCACAGGGGAATGTCCCCAACAGTTGGTGACTCGAATGAGACACCCCCCGTCTACTGTAGCTTTTTTAAAGACTGTTTTCTCTGGCAAACACCCGCTGTCGGATCCCGAGGGCCATGAGATTTCTCTGACAGTCCTGCCTTACTCATCGTTCTGAAATCCGTGATTTGGAGAACTGTTGAATATAATTCACTTGCATAGCATGGCTCTCGGAGGAGAAAGTCATCTGGGCCCTGAGTTTCAAGCCAAAGTGAACGTAGGACTTCAGAGTCCAACATGGAGATCAGGAGAGCATCTCTAAGACTGACTGGTGACTTCCTGAGGGTGCTAAGAAAATAGTGCACAGATGGTGATAAATGCGCGACAGAGGGCAACCAGCCTGCCAGAGCCCCTGGGCAGCTCTGTAGGGAGGTGTTTGGTTGCAGGCTTGGGGGGTGGCTCCGAGACACTCCCTTAGAAACTGTCCGAGTGGGCTCTAGCCTTGGAAAATCCAGCCCCCTGAGTTTTTTCATCTGTTGAGCATGAAGGTCATGTGATTTTACTATATACTTTAAATAAACAAAATATTTGAATGGGGATTGGGGTGAGCAGGCGTATCTGTATATTATACCTCTAGAGTGCCTCATATTTATGGGCGTCTCTGTGCTCAGTACTTCATTTTACATAGTTTTATATAATCCTTGCAATAAACTCTTGAGCTGTATCCACACCCCACCATGCCGATGATCAGCAACTGACCGAGGCATTAAGCCACACGATGTAACTGTCAGAGTCATGGCTTGTTTGAGCCCAAGGCTGTCAACCTTCCCAGCATCCCTGTGTTTCTTAACAAATGATCCGATAAGCACTCACGCCAAATCCGCTGGATTTCCAGTAAAAATGCAGATGATCACAGTCTACGTTGTATTTACTGATTAGAAATCTCTACCAGGAATCTGCATTTTTAGTTAACTCCCCCAGGAGGTTCTTCTACGTGCTCATGTTTAAGAGCCACTGCTTTGCACGCTCTCTCTTATCTGTTAAGATAACATCCACCCAGCCATCCAACCCAGTGCTCGTACGTCTGGCAACTGGCACAGTTCTTCAGGATTTCAGTTACTGTTAATCTTCCTCCAACCACGGGACAGGTTTTCTTTTCCTCTACCCTGGAGGATTATTAATAATATGTTATCAATGGCTCCATTACATAGCGTGACCAAGAATATTCCAAATAGTCACAGTATATGGTGCTCAGGATATCTCTTATAAATCATAAGAATATTACAAGGTGGAGGTAACTTCAAAATAGTAGAAGAGTTCCTTAGGACTAGCTTGAAGCAAAACTGCTAAATCAATTGGATATTAAATTTGGGGGTTTACAGTCAGACGATTCCCTTAAAATGCTGTGCTTCCAATTCAGGTGAGTTGCTGCTCGGGGACAGAGATACCCTCTTTATGTTTAATCTGATGGCCAGATAAATGAAGTTTTCCCCTTAATAAGTTAAATTGTGAAGCATGGATTGGAATAATAGAATTGCAGATGGTTGGAGCTCACTGGGGCCAAGGAGCCAAAGATGAGAGTTCCTGGAAATCTATGAACAACACATCATTAGCCAGCTAAACACCATTTTATGTGTCTTAAATAAGACTCTGAGATCTGTTGCCTAAGCAGACAAAAGAGTGGGACCTCAACGAAAAATGACTTCAAAATGTATTTCAAAAATTTTTCTTTAAAATGCACGCTGGTACAGCCACTCAGTATGGAGGTTCCTCAAAAAGTTGAAAATAGAGCTACCCTCTGACCCAGAATTGCACTAGTAGGTATTCACCCCAAAGATACAAACGTAGTGATCCAAAGGGGCACGTGCACCCCAATGTTTATAGCAGCAATGTCCACAATAGCCAAACTATGGAGAGAACCTAGATGTCCATCAACAGATGAGTAGAGAAAGAAGATGTGTGTGTAATTTTTTAAACAATGGAATATTCCTCAGCCATCAAAAAAATGAAATCTTTCCATTTGCAACAAAATGGACAGACTGGGAGGGTACTATGCTAAGAGAAATAAGTCACTTGGAGAAAGAGAATTATCATATGGTTTCACTCCTATGTGGAATTTAAGAAACAAAACAGGAGTATAGGGGAAGGTAGGGAAAAATAAAACAAGACAAAAAAAAAAAAAAGACAAAACGAGAGAGGGAGACAAACCATAAGAGACTCTTAACTTTAAGAGAAAAAGCCTGAGGGTTGCTGGAGGGGAGGTGGGTGGGGGAAGGGGTAACTGGGTAATGGCCATTAAGGAGGTCTTGGGATGGAATGAGCACTGGTTGTGATATGCAACTGATGAATTACTGAACTCTACCTCTGAAACTAATAATATACTATATGTTAATTGAATTTAAATAAAAAAATTTTAAAAATCCTTTTAGCTCTGCCTTTCTTTTCATCTTTCCCTCTTTGGATGGTCTTACTACGGATCCCTTAGTGTATTCTACCCTGTCCTCTGTCTCTTAGTATTTGTTAGGGATGATTCGTGTCCCCCACCAGAAGCATACAGCAAAGTTCCAAGGTTCCTCGGTACCTCAGGGTGCGACTGTATTTGCAGACAGCGTCTTTATAGACATAATTAATTTGATGTGAGGTGATTTGGGTGGGTCTCCATCCAACATGACTGGTATCCTGAGAAGGAGAGGAAATCTGGACATCGATCGATGCAGGAGGAGGAGGATGTGAAGTCACAGGGAGAAGATGGACATCTGCATGCCTAGGAAAGAGGAAGAAACCAACTCAGCCAGCACCTCGGTCTCAGACTTTCAGCCTGGAGAAGTGTGAGATCACTGTTTACCTGGTTAAAGTCGCCAGGTCTGGGTCTGGAGTATTTGTTACGGCGGCTGGAGGTGACTAATACTGTATCGTCATCCTCTCTGGATCTTCACGACTCCTGTTTCCTCTCTGTTTCTTGATATCACTGTGCATTTCTTTTCTTTGTCTGCATTTTTGTTTCTCTGTGTCTATCTGTTTCTGTGTCCCTGCCACCCCCAGTCTGATTGTCACATCCCGTTTCTCCCCACCCTCTCTCTCTTCCTTGGACGAAGCAGAACAGCCCCTGTGGGATGTTTAGAACAGTGACTGTCATAAAGAAATTACTGAAAAAAGCAAATTTCTCTCTGTTCCTTCTTTCCCTCTTTTTCATCCCTTTAGTGATGTTTCTCTTCATTCCATTTTCTCCCACTCACCCCCTCACTGGACATAAAATAAAATTGGGATTTATTTTTCAGGATTTATTGTCTTTCCTAAACTAAGTTTTATGGCCCCCAATTCTAATTTTAAAGCAGCTCACTTGACTATTTTATGTCCTTTGAAGGGGGAGACAAGGGACGAGTGAAGGGAATTGCTTTTTGTAAGTGACCCTTGTTTGATATGTTTGGTTTTTTTTGGGTGGGGGATAAAAATCTTTCCATCTGTTGCTCTCCATTTGTCCCAGGCCGGGTAGTAGTCTGGTTAACGATGCACAGTTTTGCTCTCCCACTCCAAGGTTTGAGTCAGCACATTTGCCTTGGGGTCTGGAATGATAGAATCTCAAAGATTTCCTGGGGATTCTCGTTCAGGGGGATCCTTCGGCACGCTCTGACAATCACGATCCGACAGAGTAAGCGCTGAGCCCTGCCTCACCTCCGTTCATTCCAAAGAGAGACTAAAATGAAACCAAGCTTCATTTCAGGAAGAGGTTTTGAAACACTCCTTCTGGGGATCAGTTGGGAATTTTCCCCTTTTCGAAATCTGTGTCTCCGACGCAGGCTGCCCAGAGCCTGTAATCGGCGGAGCAGAGAGCTGCGGTCCGTTTCCAAACTGCCGGGGCAGGTGGAGAGGGAGCGCGGAACTCGAAGAATTAACAGTCACGGAGTTACTTTGGTGGCACCTGTTTTGATTATTGAATTAAGGAAGTTCTGGCAGCTCTAACCAGCTCCGCCAGATGTTGAGGAGCGCATTTCAGGGAGGATGGAAAGGGATGTCAGAAGAGGTGAGGATCATTCACTTAAAGAATAAACTGTCCAGATCAAGTTCCGTTTAGGCTGTCAGAACTGATCGCCGGAGTAATGAAACATCAAGAGCAGAGGGGGTGGAGGAGACGTCGGTAAAACCCAAACACGTCGCGAAATATAAAAATCTCCTGATTTTTAAGTCAACACCCCCCCGAGAGTGTCAGCTTATCAGCTCGCGGAAGCCACAGACCTGTTGAGAGTGGTCCATCTTCCCTGCCGTTCGGGGCAGGTGCGCCCGCTGCTCTTACGGAGGCTGTGAGTGATGCGGTTGGGGGCTTATCTGTCAGCATCGGGGCAAAGGGAGGGCCACGGCCCCCGAGAGGTCTTTGGGAGATGCTGACAGGAGAGGAGGCAAGCACCCTGTCAGTGATGGCATCACTCAGCGTCACTCCAGAATAAGTGGGCATCTGCTTCTGTGAATCCTGAGTATCCGTTACCAAGACACATGCACGTGGACGCACGCGCACGCACACACACACACACACATCACAGATGCATGCCACCCATCTCACACACACATTCCTCCATTATAAATGTCAAATAGGATCACACATGTGTACACCGCTACATTCATGGAGAGTACCCTGCATGGTGTGCATCCAACACCTTTCCTAGCCCCTGGTCCAGGCTGCCGGGGACACATGGAAGACCAGAGGGCTTAATCAGGGTTTGATGCTGATGGGAGCCAATGGGTGGACCTTCCCCTGGGATTCTGGGAGTTATTCCACTAGAGAAATGACGTTAAATGGCATTAAAAATAGAACTACTGTAGGGGCGTCTGGGTTGCTCAGTCATTAAGCGTCTGCCTTTGGCTCAGATCATGATCCCAGGGTTCTGGGATTGAGCCCCATATCGGGCTCCCTGCTCGGTGGGAAGTCTGCTTCTCCTTCTCCCACTCCCCCTGCTTGTGTTCCCTGTCTCGCTGTCTCTCTCTGTGTCAAATAAATAAATAAAGTATTAAAAAAAAAAAAAAAGAACTACCCTAGGATCCAGGAATCACACTGCTGGGTATTTACCCCCCCCCCCATACAAAAACCATGAGTTCAAAAGGATATGCGCACCCTTATGTTTATGGTAGCATTACTTATGAGAGCCAAACTCTGGAAGCAGCCCAAGTGTCTATCAATGGGTCAAAGGATAAAGAAGATGTGGTATATAGAGATACAAAATGAGATATGCTTCAGCCATAAAGAGGAATGAACTCTTGCCATTTGCCACGATGTGGATGGAACTAGGGAGTGTTATACTAAGCGAAATAAGTCAGTTAAAGAAGGACAAATACCATATGATCTTATTTGAAAGTGGAATTTAAGAAACAAAACAAAGGGGAAAAAGGAGAGACAAACCAAGAAGCGCTTAAGTATAGAGAACGAACCAAAATGGTTATCAGAGGGGAGGTGGGTGAGGGTTTTGGGGGAAAGAGGGGATGGGGAGTAAAGAGTACATTTGTCATGATGAAAAAATAAATAAATAAATAAATAAAATAAATTAAAAAATAAATAAAATGAAAAAATTTGCTTTGCTGGTATAGTGTTTGCTTTGACATGCATTTCTTGGACCTTCCATTCAGGACAAATTGGGCAAGATTCTACCCTGTTAGCCATGTCCGGTACAGGTGGATTCACGGGCCCAGCCCACTTGTTTTGTGGTGTGGAGATCAGGAAGCCTGTCTGGGGAACTTGGCCGGGACTTAGCAAGCCTTGGCTGGCTGAAATTCCCTAATAACATCTATGTTTCATCAATAACATGCGGGGGCTGCGTGTGCCTATTTATACAGTATCTGTATTCCTTTAATCAGTGATGTGTTTTTGAGATTCATCTGTGTTGTTGTATATACTAATACCTTATTTACATATACATACATTTGTATAATCTCAAAAATATCTATCCCACATTATGTTTATCTACTTACTTCCTGATAGGCATTCAGGTTGTTTCAATTTTTGACTGCTATGGGTAAAGCTGTTATGAAAACCTCTAGTACAAGTCATTTCTGAAGACATGTTTTATTTTTAATTTTCCTTGGATAAATACCAAGGACTATATTGTTGAATAATATTTATGTGTAAGTCTGTAAAAAATTGCCAGTTTTATGACATGTTCAGATGTTATAGTCCAACTAGTAGGGAATGAGAATTCTATGAAGAATCCTCATCCTTGTCAACACTTAGTATTGTCAGATTTTCCATGAAAGTGGCTATGAAATGATACTTAATTGTTCTTTTAAGTTGCATTTCTCTAATGATGGAAGTGTTGAGCTTTTCATATACTTCATATATCTGGCTTTGTGAAGTGTCTTTTCAAGTCTTTTGTCCATTAAAAAATTGTGGTGTTGGGGCGCCTGGGTGGCTCGGTGGGTTAAGCCTCTGCCTTCGGCTCAGGTCATGATCTCAGGGTCCTGGGATCGAGCCCCGCATCAGGCTCTCTGCTCAGCAGGGAGCCTGCTTCCTCCTCTCTCTCTGTCTGCCTCTCTGCCTGCTTGTAATCTCTGTCTGTCAAATAAATAAATTCTTTTAAAAAATTGTGGGTTTTTTTAGTAGTAGTAGTTTAGTAGTTTAGGAGTTCTTTATAATAGGAGCCCTTTTTCAGATGTTTGTGTTGCAAATATTTTCTCTCAGTTGTTGGTTTGTGGCTTTCTATTCTTAAAAGTGTCTTTTGATGAAAAGCTCTTAATTTTGATGAAGTCTGATGGATTATTTTCTTATGATTTGTGCTTTTCATGTTGTGTCTAGGAAATCCTTCTCTATACTCAGATTCTAAAGATACTCTCTCTTGTTTTCTTCTAGAAGTTGATAATTTTAGCTTATATGTTTGAATCTATGATTCATTTCAAATTTTTTATGTACAATGTAAGATAGGAGTCGAGCTTCTGTTTTTGATGTTATTAATTGATAGAATTTAAAACTATTTTCCAAATTTTTATTGGCAGTCTTTGAAATACAACTTTTGGATATTGATTTTGAGATCTGTGGGCTTGTAGAGTTTACTTGTTTTTGTTTGTTTTTGGTAGATACCTTATGATTTCTTTGTAAATAATTGTGTCATCTGTAAACAAAAACACTTTTATTCTGTCTTCTTCAATATTTGTTTTTTATTTTTCCCATAGTGTTATCCTGCCACTTAGGAAATCCTGTACAATGAACTGGGAAGAAAGGGTTCAATAGTTCACTGGAAAGAATGATGTTAATGCTAAAGATTACTGTTGTTGTTGGTGGTGGTTTTTGTAGATGCTTTTTGTAGATGAAGAAATTCCTTTCTAGTCCTTATCTGCTGGAATTTTTATCATAAATGGTTGATGAATTCTGTTGAATGCTTTCCTACATATGTTGGTAGGTTCATGTAACTTCTTTCCATAATTGTGCTAATATGATAAGTTACATTAATGTTTTCTCACATATTAAATCAACCTTGAATTCCTGAATAAACCTTACCTGATCAAGATATATGTCATATTTCTTAAATATTGCTCGATTTACTTTGCTAATATCTAGTCAGGAATTTCTATTTCCTTTATGTTTATGAGAAATATTGGTGTGGAGTGTTTTTTTTTCTGTTTTGATAATATCTTTATGAAATTTTGGTATTAAAATTATGTTGACCTTATATGAGAATTGTTCCCTCCTCTACGTTCTGAAAATATTTTCTTTTTGTGGAACGGGTATTATTTCTTCCTTAAATGTAGTATATGATTCACTGATGAAGCCATCTGGGCCTAAAGTTTTGTTTGTGGGAAGGTTACTTAGATTACAAATTCAACTGCTGTAATAGACAAAGTCCCATTCACGTTTTAAAATTCCTTCTTCAGTCAGATTTGGTTATTTGTATCTTTCAAGAAATGTGATTGTATCATCTCAAATGAACTTATGGATGCAAAAATATTTATAATATTCCCTTATCTTTTCATATCATGTCTTCTCTTTCATTCCTGATATTGATCATTTGTGTTTTCTCTCTTTATTCTTGATCAGTCTTCTGAGAGGCTGATCAATTTTTATTAATCTTTTTGAAAGATCAATTTGGGGCTCTGTTGATTTTCTTCATTTTTAAAAGTTTTCAGTTTTATTGATTATGTCTAATGTTTCCCTTTCCCCCCATTTTTTTGGTTATTTTGTGTCTTGTTTCTGCTGCTTTTTCTAGCTTCTTCATGTGGACGTATAGATCATTGATTTTTCTGCTTTCTCCTGACACATTGAAAGAAATCCTACTAAGGTTCATCTGACATTCCCTCAAGGTGCGACCCTAATTTGTGCCCTTAGGGCCTCATTCTCTGCCACTGAAGGTGGGAGCCGGTCTGGACTTCTGGTCCCGGCTTGGCAGCCTGACCCCACTCTGCCTCTTGCACAGGTACAGGTCATCAGAGAGGTTCTCGAGGTCCCCACCGGAAGCGCTGGCTTTATGTTTACTGCCCTTAGTCTTTGCAAATCCACAAGACAAGCGTGCTGTCTTGACTTTTTCAGTTTCAGGAAAGCAACAGTGAGACTAATTAATTCGCCTAAGACTCAGGACACTGCTGAGATTCAGATTCATCCCTTTTGACTCCAAATTCAATGTCAGAGGACTTGAATAAGTTTACCCAATTTCACCAACGCATAGGTGGTGGACCTGGGATTTGAACCTGGTTTGATCTTACTTCAACACACACAAAAAAGGAAGAAAATCAGATGTGCGAAGAATACCAAAGAACTCCGCTTACCCTCACGCAGGAGACTGGTGGCATCTTCGAGACATGGTGATTAGTTTACAGACTTCTAAAAGCACTGACTGCACGTCCCCAGCATCCAACAGAGATGGGATCATCCCAACAGAACCCTCAAGGAAACTGCATAGCCGTCTGCCAGATCTCAGCAGATCGGGAAGAAGAGTGTAGCCAGCCATCTGGTCTAGTGGCTTCTTTTCACAAAGAAACTGTGGCTTCAAGTGGAGGTCCTCCTCCCCCGCCACCCCCGGGGTGGGTACTTGATGTGAAAGCTGCTGATAATCATGGTGGGCCCTTTAAGTTGAATGGACTCTCTTGGGCACATATAGGCTGTTTTATGTCAGTTCACACAAGAGCCAGGTGGGGTGAGCAGGGTGGATGTTTTTACTGGTGTTCATGGCGGGAAGTCTGGGAACCCCAGAAATGACTCGCCCCTGTCCTGAACGGGCAGCAGGGTCTGCACTCGGACCCTGAACCCCTTCGAAACCCGCATTGCCCATGACTGTTGAACAGAATGTGGCTGGTTGCAGGGATACCGGAAGGAGGAGGGCTCACTAAGGACATCCCCCAAAACTTGATCAAAAACCTTGGAGGCCAGCTCAGCCCAACCCACCCTGTTCAGGCTTGTTTTCCACTTGAGAAAAAGCTGGCAAGACTACAGAAGATCTTCACAGCTGTTTATGGCTTCCAGTAACTTCCTCTAACCTTTCCCCATCTGCTTTTGCAGTGGGAAAAATCACTTTCTCCATGTGATGGGTCTTCAATATCCCCTTTCCTACCTCCTTGATACTGTACTCCAAGATACTACACTAAATTACAGTGATTCATTATTCCTATTAAAACAAACAATATCCCCAAATTACCCAGCAAACTAAACAGTTGTGAACAGTAAATTCAGACAGTAAAACACGGGCACACATTGGGTAAATGTTATTTTCCCGAACAAGAAAGGCTTTCGGCAAAGTGTTTAAGTTGAATACAACAAAAGGCAATTTAATTTAGTAATACAGCTGGGTGAAAAATGGAGACCTCGGGTTTAATAAGAAGGGGGAAAAGACACGCATACATCATCCAAAAGGATAATTATGAGAAACTATTTTGTATGATCCAGCTAAATCAAAGCTTCTAATGCTTTCTTACTTCTGTCAAAATAGGGAGATTTAAGGCCTTAAAAATGGGAATTTTGCAGACTTCCCTGCCAAGAAAAAATGATTTGTCTCTTGATAAATTACTATTGGGCTTTATACTTGGGAAAAAATACACTTACATTGAAATAAATGCCAAGGTATGGCTAGAGAATTTATATTATTCGCTCATATCTGTCACTGGATTGGTGGGGAGACAGCAGTCCCATTTAAAACATCTCCTGGCTTGCTGACAGAGTGCCATGGAGACAAGATGAACACCTCCGGCGAATTGGGGGGGGGGGGAGGTGCAGCCCTCCCCCTCCCCCGCTGGGAGTCTGCACAGATCTGGCATTGGGATGCTTTCTTTTCTTTTTCTCCCTGGAACACTAACCTTCTAGCCACTCTGGAGTCTATGTTTCGAGTAGCCCCCCGCTGCCAATATGGACACATGTCTTTTCCAGATTCTGCACATTTTTGTGGGTTCTTGTGCATGTCTGAGATAAATGCGTCTTCCAACACAGAAGGACAATGGGGAAAAAGGGAAAGAGGGACTTTGGTAAACGTCAGCTTCCCACCTGTCAGGTATGAGGGGTCCGGAAAGGACTGGCAGTGTGATTCTTTGTTGTCTTCAAAGGCTTGCCGAACAGAGAAATGGTAATGACCGCATCGGAGAGAGAACGTTGGCCATTGAGGTAGAGACGCAGACTCCAGCCTCATTTCTTTTACTGCTTGTGGAAACTTGGGCAAAAGGCAGTGCTGGGCCTTCCCATCCCCCGCCTGTAACATGGCTGATTCGGACAAGCAACATTCGCCTCAAGTATTTTTTGCACAAGACTTCCTTTCACACACACTTTTACATAACATTGCATCCTGTCATACAGAGAAGACTCCAGGTAGAGGAGAGCGCTCCTCCCTTTTTCACCTCCAGGGGACCCCTAAGTAACTCCCTAAGCTCTAGAGCTTCAAGGAATGCACTTTGAAGAATCACAAAATGGGGTGCTTTCTAGGGATCCGTCCAGTTTGAGTGCGCCATGGTTCTGGGGTTGCTCTCTTCTGGAACAATCAACTGAGGCTGTGAAAATGCCCCGACAGCTTTGCCTGGTGTTCTTGTTTTCTGCGGTGGTGGTGCTGGTGGTGGGTGTGTGTGTTTAGAGGAGAGCTTTGTGACAAATGCAGGTTTCCAAGATGTAAGAACTGGGGCTTGCGGTAAGCCACACCCCCTTCCTTAGGCTGAGACGAAAACGGAGCTGTTTCAAAAATCCAGTAAAATTATCACCCCAATATTTGTCTTCAGAATTTGGAGCGTGCTATGCTCGCTAAAGGCTAATTGGCTAGTGTTTACCCATCCCATATTCCAGTAAGTTCTAGAGCAGGTACTTTCCCAAGCGAAACCGTGCAAAAACATGACACTTCAACCTTCTAATAGCTGGATTCTGACTCATTTGCTACAACAATAAATAAACTAAATAGATGTTTCGGGGAGGAAGGTTTTAGAATTTTTTTTTTTTTTTGGTCTCTCTTGGTACTTAGAAAAATGCACCACTATTTTTTTTAAAGATTTTATTTATTTATTTATTTATTTGACAGAGAGAGAGGGATCATAACAAGTAGGCAGAGACAGACAGAGAGGAGGAAGCAGGCTCCCCGCTGAGCAGGGAGCCTGATGCAGGGCTCAATGCCAGGACCCTGAGATCATGACCTGAGCCGAAGGCAGAGGCTTTAACCCACTGAGCCACCCAGGCGCCCTGCATCACTATTTTTAAGCTGAAGATGTTTCTGACATGCCCCGATCATTTTCCATCTGAGTAACACCAATTTAAAGTGTTAACATCCCCAATCTTTTTTGTAGTTCACAAAGTACTGTACATTCCACAAAGCACTTTTTAGCTTACAAGCATCATTTACAATAGACTTTACCGTCTGTAAGGTGCTGCACCTTTTCCAAGGTACTTTACAGTTTACAAAGCCTTTCATGGTTTCCACATTCCGTTGTATAAGCTACTTTATCATTTCAAAAGTATTTGGCATTTCCTAAAGCCCTGTTGCCATTACAAAGCACTTTGCAGCTCACCAAATGCCTTGCAATTTGTAGAATGATTCCAAGCCCATAACCTCATTGAGTTTTCGCAGACGCTGGTGACATAATTGCGTCTCTCTTTGATGATTATAAGGATCATGCTGGGCGTCAGAGTCATAATTGTGAACTTGCCTTTACCGAACACAGACCGAGTGTCCCATGGATGCTTGTTACTGTCTGATTGATTAAGAATATTACTGCTCTAAAGTGATGTAACTGGTGACGTCCTGAAAGTTTGGTCTTGATCAGTGGTTCTCTACGGCAGGGACAGTCTTACCCCCCAGGGATGTTTGGCGATACATGGAGACATATTTTGTTGTCACAGCTGGGGGAAGGGATTCTACTGGCATCTAGTGGATAGAGGCCAGGGATGCTGCCTATGTTTCTACAGTGCCCATCACAGTCCCCACAACAAAGTCACAGCCAGTCCTTAGTATGAGTATCACCAAGGCTCAGAGGCCCTGGTCTTGATAAAGCTCAGGCCCTCTGATAATTTCACGCTCCTTATCTCCTGCTTTGGGAGGATGCTCTCAGTTGCAAGTAACAGGAAACCGCCTCACCTGGGCTTAAGCATGTTGTCCTTTTTTTCATTTTCACCAAACTAGAAATCAAGAGCAAGTGCAGGCTACAGGGTTGGGCGATGAAGGCGCTGACCCACGGCATCAAGGACCCCGGTTCTGTCCTTTCCTCGGGTCTGTCTGGCCTCAGCTCATCCCGAGGCAGATTCAGGGCTGTCAACAGCAATTGAGGTGTCTGCTGTTGTTCATATTCAAAGGCAAAGAAGCTAGCTTTTCTCTCCCAGAATCCCAGAATGACCCGTTGGGTGTGAATAAACACCTGCATTGTACAGCGGCTTGCCTGCCTGAGGAATGTGTGCCACATGCCCGGGACAGAGCCTTATCTACAGCCGATGCTCGGTGTTCATCACACCTTCCCTGCACCCCACTTCCATCCTTTCTTGGGTACTAACTTTTGGCCAAGAAGTAGGGGTTTTGAGAGAACAAAAACATAATAAAAATCACTTGCTGGTCCCCCCCCAGGAAACCGAGCAGATTTATGTGCTGAAATTCACGCTGTTTCCTGGCCTGGGATTCTGGACTGTAAATCCTTCGCCAACACATTACACATGCACACATACACACACACTCTACCTCTTGCAAATTAAAAGTCATATATATCTTGCCAAAGAATTTCTGACACACAGCCTCAGCGTTCAGAGCCATAGGCAAGTTTTATGTGACCCGCTGTGATGGATCACTGGCTGGGAAGGTTGCAAAGCCCAGAATTCAATGACTCGTCAACAGACTTCCGGGTTCTGGGCAAGGCTCACTCTCTCTTGTCTAGAAAACCTGATCCATAGGAGGTCCCTTATGTGGGGACGTTTGACTCGAGAGCAGCTTCTACGCTAAGGTGAAAAATGGTTTGTATGGGGGAATCCTCACCATTAGCCAGGTGCTCTGTTGTATTTTCACATTTGCTTTGGAGACACTGCTGAGCTGCAGGGGTCTGCCACCGGCCGCCCTGTGATGAGGAATGGGACTCGTGGATGCTCGTGATCGGCAGCCTTTGGTGGCCACTGGGTACAAGTCAGACCCAGACCCCTTGACCTGACGCTCACAGTGGGGCCCCCAAATACTCCATTGACCTATCTCTCTCCAATTATTATTTCCCTGCAAGTGTTACCTACTCCATTCCGTCTGATCTCTTATTTCTGTAAGTTTTATGTGTTTCTGGATTAGAGAATCTGGAACATAGCAGGTATGAAAAAGCAACAGACTTGGGTCTTCATTGTGACCTTACCACCTCATGAGCGTGGGTGAGTTGCCTATTAAGTGTGATTCAGTTTCCTTGTCCAGAAAATGATGATAATGACACCTTGTAGAATAGATATATATGTTAAGATAATTATTCATTGTGCATAGCTCAGTGCCTTTATATAGAAGGCGATTAGTGAAGATGTTATTTTTCCTTGACTTTTCTTTACCTGCCCACGTTGACTTCCCTTGTATGTGTTTATTTTTGCAATATTTTAAGGAAGGTGCAATTCATTACTCCTGTAAGTTCCTCAAAGTCTGCGATGTTTCCAATTCTATAGCCTCCTAGCTTGTTGTATTTTTCCTTTAGCACTGATCCCAGTTTCCATTTACTCTATTTTGTGGAATTAACTGCATAGTCTTTATTCCCTTTGGTAGATGGCAATTTGCTTAAGAGCAGAGAACATTTCTGTCTTGCTCATGAGTATGGTACCTCAATACTCCTCATACCTAGAACAGTTACTGACACTTAGTAAGTGCTAAACAAATATTAGATGAATAAGTGATTGACTGGATAATTGAGATGAATTGTGTACTTCTTAGTACCAGGCACTGTGCTAGGTTCTTGATGCATGTAACCTCAGAGCACCTGAATACCCTGGCACTATTATTACCTTCCTATTTCCTGATGAAGAAATGGGGGCATAAGGAGGTAAAGTAGCACAAGGAAGTAGCACGTCTGGGAAGAAGCAGTCAGGATTCGAATTTTTGTCACCCAACTCCAAGCGCAACTCCTGACTCTTATCACGACAGCTTCAGTTCCAAGATGGAGAGCGATAGAAGTCAATAATGGGTTCAGGGCTTGGGTAATTTGAGGACTGGGTCATCCTGCTTTAAAATCACCAGCAGTTGCCCAAACAGGATTCACAAAATATGAATTCCTTTCTTTCTTTTCAACAGCTTTTCCTGTCTCGACGTCCTTTGATCTTCACATAAGACTTTGCTTTGTTGATGAAAAAAAAAAAATGGGACACAGCAGGAGTAAGTGGTTTGCCCAAGGTCATTCATCTAGTCACTGATGTGGAAACACAGAGCTGGAGATTCCTGGAACAATCAGTGGCGTAATCACACCAGGTCACTGCAGTCAGCCAGGCCTCCCGTCCCGCCGCCTGTTTCAGAGGGGAGCACGATGTTGGTCTGCCTGAGAGAGCGCCGAGGATGAGCCTGCTGCTATGGAAAAGTCCCGGAGTCAGGGGCCTGGGTTTCGGAGGCAGCCACGTTACATGGATCTGAGCTCGTGACAACTATTGGCTGAGTCCTGTTTATCCGTCTGAACAACCAGGTACGATCAGGTGTTTTCTAAAGACCTCAATGGGATGGATTCACTCAACAGATACTTACTGATGCCCAGGAAGACCTAGTCTTCCTTACTCACCTCTGTGTTCCTTGTCTGCAGTGCACTTTCTGCTACATAGTGAGTGGTAGGTGATTATGGAGCGAATGGAGGACTGGGAGTGATGGTGGTGGGAGGAAACAGCCCCTTGAGCTGCCCTTGAGCTGGGAGAGAGAGGGCAACTGCTAGTGATCCTGCACTCTGCTGAATCCTTCCACTGAAGTCGATGCAGTGTGCTTTGGGTGTTCTGAGGTGGTGCAATTAATCCAATTTGGGGGATGGCCAGGCATTTCGGGAGGACTTCTTGTAGGAAGTGACCTCTTATTGCCAGCACCTTTAGGATCCTCAGAGGTAAGCAGGGAAAGAGGTGTAAGTGCAGGGCAAAGCTGAGGGGTGGGGAAGAAACTGGAAGCCCTGCCTGCTTGTTCAGACAGACTCAAAGTTAAGGGGATGGAAGGTAGTGCAGTCGGGCCTGGGCTGAACGTTTTGGTGAGGCGGAGGGGATGGGTGAGTCTGGAGAGTCAGGTTATTCCTGCTTGTGGAAGCGGGAAGGCCGGTTTGGATGCTGTCAATGTGTGGAGAAGGGTATTGGCAGGAGGGCTGGCATGAGGAGAAGGGGATGGAACGAAAGGAAGACACGGAATGGGCCTTCTGGGCTCGTGTGCTCTATTCCGAGATCGTAAGACCCTGCAGGAAGATGCTGAGAGAGCTGATGTGAGGGCAGGTGCAAAGCTAAGTGTCTGTGTTTCTGGTCCCTCTGCTCCTCCCTGTGGCAGGGGCAGAGAGCACCCACCTGGGAGAGGCAGGCAGACGGCTCAGCCCGAGGCCCCCTGCTCCCCGACCTCCCATTCTGGGCTCTGGCTGGTGGCCACCTGCTGCCGGCCAGGGCCAGGCCTCTTCCCGACTGCTAGCTGCACACTCCATGGCCCTTCCTGCCCTCGCGGTGGGGCGCTGACACCGCTCACCCTGTCCCCGCCGCTCTGATCAGCATGGCTGATCTCACCATTTCCTTAAGTGGTGTCTTTGCTTTTAATTTATTTCCTTGACCCCCTCCAGTTCTAAGGCAAACTCTTCGTCCATAGAGAGTGTTCCCAGGGATGAGCTTCGGCTCTCCTTCATTATCAGTTTGGAAGCAAAAGGCCCCAAAGCATTTTCCATCCTGAGAAGATGGAGCAGTGCACACAGGAGAGAGCCCTGGGGTGGCAGGCAGGACCCGGTGCACCTGTGACCTTGAGCAAGTCAGTCAAGCCTCCTCCGTTCCATGGAGAGAAAAGGAAATCGTATCCGGCCAGTACTGTGTTCCTTCCTCTGTGCTCTCACTGCATCTTAGACACATTCTTGTTCCAGCGAATGTTCGTTCATTCATTCATTCATTCATTCATTCACTAGATGTGTGAGGTCAGTTGTTGTGCGGTTGTCTGACTCTTCTGTCAGTCTACAAGCACTCGGGCGCGGGGGGCAGGACCACTTTTCATTTTAAACGATCCTTGTACTCCTGACACAGTGGCTGGGCACCTAATGCATGGTGGATAACTGACTCTGTGCCCTACTTTGGAGGCCAGCAGCCTGGCCTCAAACAGGACTGTGACTCTGGAGCCCTGGGACCTGGAACAAGTCCTAGAGCCTCTCTGAGCCTCATCTCCGCAAAACCGGAGTGCGGATGATATCTGCTCGTATGCACGGTGCAGGACAGCTTGATTTCTGACGAGGTAGGCGGACAGGATGAAGGCTATTTTAGTGTCACAGCGCGTGAGGTCATGCGAGGAGAGGTGGTCAGTCATGAAGAAGGAAAAACTCTCTGGTAGCGCGATGTCCACTGTGGGCCGTCTAAAGAGCCAGGAGCACACTCTTCTTGAGGACCACTCGTCCTCAGCAAGGACCTTCTCCCGGGGGCAACGATCCCCCCCGTGACTTTGGTATGTGGTACAGGGATAACAGAAGAAGAGGGAGAGAGAGAACGGCAGGTGGGCGCCCCTTGGAGGCTCTCAGAGGAGCTTTGAGACAAGTGGAGATGTGGTGTAACGTAGCCGTTGGATTTCATGTGTATTTATGATTGGCGGTCGGATTGCCTGTTTCTTGCTGAAAGACTATACTCACATCCTTTTGAAGAAGTTGCTAATTGAGGGGCGATGCATGGAAAGCATCTAGGATGGGGGCTGGCCTCGTAGGCTTAGTGTTACCTTCTGATTGGTAAGCTACAGTGAGTATTTCAAGGGGCCCCACTACGAACACATGCCACGATCCTCAAAGACACCCCTCTCTTGGGATAACTTTACATACTCAGGCCTTTCTTAAGGAAGA
Organism: Mellivora capensis; assembly: GCA_004024625.1. Taxonomy (NCBI): domain Eukaryota; kingdom Metazoa; phylum Chordata; class Mammalia; order Carnivora; family Mustelidae; genus Mellivora; species Mellivora capensis. Next base: position 50,942 of record PISX010004760.1, on the reverse strand, counting down.
CTACCAGGGTGGTTTGTAGGAAAATAGAGAAACGGGACTTCCATATTTCTAGAAATACACCGTATTAGTCAGGGTTCTCCAGAGAAAAAGAACCAATACTTTGTACCTACAAAACCAGGTGGTTCCCATGATGGTAGAGGCCAGGAAGTCCCACGATCCGCTATCTGTGAGCTGGAGAATCACGAAAGCTGGGGGTGTAATTCACTGAGTCCACAGGTTCCCAAATCAGGGGCATCACTGTCCCAGGGCAGGAGAAGATAGCTGATGTCTCAGCTCAAGCAGAGAGAGCAGATTCGCCCTTCCTCTGACTTCTTCTGTTTGGGCCCTCGGCAGATTGGCCGATGCACTGGGGAGCAACATCTTCTTTCCTCATTCATTCAAACCCCAATCTCTGTGACGGGAGGCACCCTCAAAGACACACCCAGAAGCCACGTTTCACCAGCCACGTGGGCGTCCCTGAACCCAGTCAAGCTTACGCACAAAGTTGACTGCCACACACGCGTTCTGCAAAGTGAAATCCTTCATGCAATTGGGATTGGGGCGACGGGGTGCAGAAGAGTGATCACAGAGTGAAAAATGAGAAACAGACCTTGCCACATCACAATGGCTCCTTAGAGGAACACCCCAGTCCTCCCCACCAACCCTGCCCCTGGCCGGGAGGATCTTTCATTGTTATCTTAAAGGACATACTTAGAGCCCCGTCAAAGCAGAGAGCAACTTCTCTGTGGCTGACACATTTCACAGGGAGAAATGGATTTTAAAACTGTTTTCAACTAACAAATTGACAGTCTTAGCCTTCCCTCACCCAGGACGCACTCCCTGGAGTGAAGCATGGGGAGGAGGCAGATGAGGGCTGATAAAAATCTAATCCACTGCTTACAGAATTTGAGAGAGAGGTTTTCTAATCACCCACTGGAGGGTTCCCCCTCCCGACCCAATTTCCTCCTAAATCACATACTAGAGGTCAGAGAGAGGGGTGATGAGCTGTCCACCACGAGGTGGGTGAAAAGGCCTGATTCCATTCCATCAGAGCCGTGTCAGACTTTATCAATTGTCGTGTCTGTCTCTACAGAAAGGGATAAAGTGTACCGTCTCACACCAAAAAAATGCATTTTCAACTTAGATTTATCATCTTTAATATTCTTGAAGAGTGGGAGAGAGACAGAGGCAGAGAAAGGTGGGGGTGGCCGGGGAGAAAGGGTGCAGTGGGCACAGACAACTGACAGGTGTCAAATGGGGCCGCCGTTCCTTCCGCGGGGGCCAGGAAGAGGGGAGCATGGAGGCGTTTATGGGAGCGCAGGCTTTGCCGTCTGACGGGGGCGGGGGCTCAGACTCAGGCTCTGCCCCATTGTGAATCTAGGTGGGTTACTTCAGCTCTCTGAATGTCCTCTTCTTGGAAACGGGGACAAGGATAGGACGGACGTATCTTTGAAGAGTTATCTGAGAATCGTGTGAATGAATGCCATCGTCGGTATCGGGCACAATGCCCAGCACCGACTGGTGCTTATTCAGGATTGGCTCGGTCATACAAAACCCGTGGAGTGAGCTTCAGTCGAGAGAGTCTTGCCATAAAAATTAGGATTAGGGGGCTTCCGTGGATGGAAGTGAAGGGGCAGAAAGTGTCACCATGTTTTACTGGCTCTGGGAAATGGAAAGCTCACTTGCTTTGGCTTTCTATTTCTCTCTTGTTTTCTTTCTTTTTTTAAAAGATTTTACTTATTTATTAGAGAGAGAGAGTACATAAGCAGGGGGAGGGGCAGGCAGAGGGGGAAACAGGCTCTCTGCTGAGCACTCTCTTGTTTTCCTAACTATTTCAACTGGTTTATTCTCCTTTCCTAGAAGATGAACTGTTTCCCTTTCTGTGCCATTAAATGACCCTTCACGATGGTCTCAAAATGGCACCCCACTGCCAACCACCTGGGGCAGAGGTCCCATCCCGCATTTCCAGAAGAAATCATCTGGTTGGCTCAGCTGCGACCAGCTGTCCACCCCTGACCTAATCTCAAATCCCAGACAGAAGTACTGAGGACGGAGGGTTGGGGTTAACTGACGATGTTATACTCTGAGCTCTGGTGGTGGCTCAGAAACCTCAGCGTTCTAATAATCGTGCTGGACGTGGAAACACACGGTGCTTAAGACACAAGCTCCAGACCCAGACACTCTGGGTCCAAGTCCTGGCTCTTTCATTTCCTAAGTGCATGTCCTTGGGAGTGTACGTTTCCCTGTGCCTCAGTGCCCTCATGTATAAAAGGTACAGGACAGCCATTCCTATCTCAGCGGGTTGTTTTTCTGGTTGAGTGGGGGTACAGGTGACAGGCCATCCACCCTCAATAGTAAACACTCAGTCCTTATCTGGCCGTGTAGCTATGAAAACAATGTAGCGGGGAAAGACAACTTTGCAAAACGAGCTACAGCACAGCACATCAGGCCCTTTCCGCAGAGACACTCTGCCAGCTTCTGAAGCCGTCCTGCCCATCCTCCTGGGCAGGGTTTGGATTTACGAGCAAGCTAAATCTTGAGTTTCCCGTTGATGGACACCCGGAGTGCCTCCCCCCCCCCCAGGGGGGCACGTGCGGCGCTGGGAAGCAGCCTCAATCTGTCCTAACCACAGGCAGCCCGGTGCCACCCCTCCCCGCCGGCCCCCCTCCTTTCGCCTGCTGTGGTGTGTATGTCAGTGGTGGGTGGTGATGGAAAATCAGGAGAGACAGAGCCCATTATACACAACTGCAGGCGGATAAGGTTTGCCAATTATGTTTTGTTTCTTTCTGCCTTCCCCATGACTTTTAGGATATACAGATTCTTTCTGGCACTCCCCCTGGTTCTGTGCCTATAAAAATAAGTTTAATAGCTGAATTTTCTTTAAGATAATCAGAGGCGGTATAATTTATGCATATGAATAGTATTGTAGCCAGATGTAATTTTGCTCGAAGTTGTGGCATTACAGTTAGAAGGAGCTCTGCTGGCTGTGTTTTGTAGAATTTGCAATTTATTTAACAGTTGACTGAGCAGTGACCCCAGATAAAATAACCATAATCAAAGAGTAGTTTTTTAAAAAGAGATATAAAAACAAAGGTGGGAGTGGGCTTTGGAGAAAGCCTCCAGTGCCGATGAGCGAGAGGAGCAGGTGGTGAGAATCCCAAGGCAGGAGAACTCCGGGTAGTTGGTGCAAATGGCAAAGGGTTCTTTGAGGGAGGAAGAGAGGGAGGCGGCCTGAATCTTGGCTTTGGAAATTCCTCCCCCACCCCAGGGCTTTCTGTTTGGACCTTCATCTCCCTTTGATAAAAAAACAAAACAAAGTAGATTACTTTTTGCATGACTCCTGGAAGCTGTGACATTTGTCATTCCTGGTGTCCCTGGATTGCACAGGAGAGGTCTAGAGGAATCTTGAAGGAGCCAGAGGTTAGCAGGAGGAGTCTGTGGCTTCTGTAAGAAGCAACCTCAACCTTTTCAAAAAGCAGACACTCTTATAGTTGGCTTCATCCCATAGGAGGAGGGAAAGACCCCCTTCTCCACACACCAATCCTGCCTCTGCCTCTACCCCCAAAGCGCTTTTTTTTTTTTTTTTTGAATGGAAGAATGCTTGGGTGTAGTGTAGGGCAGCTGATGGACCTCTTTGCACCAGGGGACGCTGTTCTCGTCCTTGTGCCCAGGCTGCATCCTGCCAGGGTCTGGACCCTTGGAATGGATGATCCATCTTTGATGTTTCCTTCTTCCCTAGTGCAAAAGGAGAGAGTTGAGGACTTGCTCACAGGAGCCATGCCCAACGCTTCCATCCATTCGCCGATAAGATTGGAGGACCTAGGCCTCTGTTGGTGAAATGTTGCTAAAATGTCTCTGTTCCTCGTGTGTCTTACTCCCTCAGGAGCCTGATGCAATCACAAAGTTCTAGGTCTTTTATTTGCACACACAATGTCTAAATGTTTTCACCTAAATAATTTCAACTCACCGCTCAAAACCTGCCCCCCCCCCACACCTTGCCCTAGGAAAGCACTGCTTTTTCCTGAAGGGTGGGTGAAGCCCCCCTCCCCTGTGATTCCGTTACCCTTCATACCACCTCTTTGGTGACCGGCCTCTTCATATTAATTGCAGCTGCTTTACTATCTGTGTATCCTCCAAACCCAGATGTTGCCTTGCACAGAGCTCTATATGTATTTGACCACTGAAGGCATAAATAAACGTTCTCTAAAAGTCGTGATTGAGACCGATGTGCAGGGGGAGGCCAGAGAGGGGAGGGCGTTAGGAGGAAAAGAGATAAAATCTCACGCCAGGAATCAAAATACTTCAAGAGCACCAGAAATAAATATGCTAGTTGGGGCACCTGGGTGGCTCAGTGGGTTAAAGCCTCTGCCTTCGGCTCAGGTCATGATTCCAGGGTCCTGGGATCGAGCCCCGCATCGGGCTCTCTGCTCAGCAGGGAGCCTGCTTCCTCCTCTCTCTCTCTCCGCCTCTCTGCCTACTTGTGATCTCTGTCAAATAAATAAATAAAATCTTTTTTAAAAAAACTAAATATGTTAGCTACTAGAAATTGTATATATATTATATACATGGTATATATTATGTGTCACTCTGCTAAGAGCCTTATGTGGATCATCTCACCAAGTCCACACAGTAGCACCACACATGGCAACTATTGTTTCCTTACGTAAGTGACGATGAAGCAGCCTTCGGAACATTACACAGTGAGTAGGTAGCAGGCCATGCTCGAAACCTCTAGGTTCTGGAGTTTGTACTGGTTTTTGTTTTGTTTTGTTTTGTTTTCTTTCTTTTGGCTTTTTAATTACATCTATTTTTTTAAAAAAAATTCTGGAATATTCTATGTATGTCTAAGAATACAGAGCATAAAATAATAAACACTGCATAACCTGCCACAGAAATTTTGACAGCTGTTAACATATTTTTTCTAAAGTTAGCTTTTACATCCCCTTTCAGTTCCCTTCTCCGTCATAGTCGGGATCCTGAACTTGTCTCCTGTTTCTCTCCTTTCGCATTTTCTTTTTTGTTTTTATATTGTCATGACTTGACTACGTGCCCGCTAACAATGAATGACATTTTTGAGTTTTTAGATAGTTACGTAAAGGGGACCCTACTGTATTTGTGCCTTGGCAGCTTATTCACATTATTCCTCTTAATTAAGCACATTTTTATTTTATCTTAGACTAATTTTAGACTTACAGAAAAGTTGAGAAGCGAGGACACAGGGTTTCCATAACCACTCACTCATGTTTCCCCATCATTAACGTCTCATATCGCTATGGTGCCTGGTCAAAACTAAAAAAAAATCACACCGGCACATTATTATTAATTAAACTCCAGACTTTATCTGGATATTCCTGTTTTTTTTTCTATCAGTGTTCTCCTTCTGCCCCTGGATCCAATCCAGGATATCCTATTGCATTTTTTAATTGTCACATCTCAGGATCCTCGTGGTTAGGACAGTTTCTCCTTGCTTGTTTTTCATGATCCTTACTGTCTTTTTTTTTTTTTTTTAAGATTTTTATTTATTTATTTGAAAGAGAGCGGGTGCAAGGGTGAGGACGAACAAAGGGAGAGGGAGAGAGAGAATCTCAAGCAGACTCCATGCTGAATGCAGAGCCCGGCCCGGGGCTCGATCTCACGACCCCGAGATCATGTCCTGATCGGATGGCTAACCGACTGAGTCATCCAGGCGCCTCCATTCGTGACCCTGGCAGTCGTGAGGGGTACTACACAGGTGTCCAGTAGAATGTCTCCCAATCTGGGTTGTCTGATGTGTTCTCATTACACTGGGGCCATCTGTGGGCTTTGAGGCAGACCACAGAGGTGCAGTGTCCCTCTCATCCCCTCACGTCAGGGTGTTTGTGACCGCCACATGACCTCTCTGGTGATGTTGACCTGGTTCACTTGGCTGTGTCTGCCACCAGGGGCAGCTGCCAGTTTTCTCCATGGTACAGTTACCACTTTTCCCTTTCCATGCTCTGTTCCTTGGAGGCAAGTCTGTAGGTCCAGCCCACACTCGAAGGGTGAGAGTTTTAAACTCCCATCTCTTTGAGAGCCCATACTCACTAAAATTCTTCCATCAGGCGAACTTGTCTCTTCTCTCCCATTTATTTACTCAACCATTTATTTATAATAGTATGGAGTCATGGATGTTTCTTTTGTGCTTTGTGTTACCATCCAATATGACGGGATTTATTTTGTTGTCCAAATTATTCCAGCTTTGCCCACCGGGAGCTCTTTGAAGTTGCGTCCTTTGTACTATTATTGCCACTATTATGTTCCTTCTTGACCAAATCTCCATGGATCGTTTTTTGCCCCCAGATTTTTTTTATTGTGATAAAATATACGTAACGTACAATTTTCCATCATAACCATTTTAAGTTACATCACCATGCTGCACAGCGATCCCACGGGAGAATTGGTGCGTTTCTTTGGACAGCCATATGCTACGCCATTCTTGGAATTGATTCCCCTCATGGTGGAGACAATGAGGCAATGCTAACGTCACACATCTTTTTACCTGACTCCACACAGGCATGATCAGGAGCTTCTCTCGAGTCTAGTTCTAGAAGCACTAGGTGCTGGGATGTAGGAGATGAACATCTTCAAACATTCTAGGCATTGCTGCATTTGTCTCCAAAGTGAGGTGCCTTTTCTATTCCCACCAGCTGCCGAGGCTGCATTTCTGCACACACTTGCCGACCCACCGGCCTGGGTATCTTGTTTCAATCTGCATTTTTCCGCTTATGTAGCAGGATGAGCTCCTTTCCACCAATTTACTGGCCATGCAGGATTCCTCCTCTGTAAATTGCCTCTACTCATGTTGGGTTGTTCATCTTCTCTTATTGATCTGTAGGACTTCTTTATATTCTGAGGGAAAATCCACTCTTGGTTTTATGTGTTGCAAATCTCTCCTCTCAGCTGTGGCTTGTCTTTCAACTTTTCTTTTGGCATTTTATTTTGTTGTCATACAAGCCATTTTAAAGATTTTCTTTTTTGCCTCTCGGCCTTTAATCCATTCAGAATAGAACATTTTCCATGATGGGAATTGGGGATCTAATTTTATTTGTCTTCCACTGTTTTTACCTGTGTGTTGTTGATTGGAAGATGTGCTTTCCATCCTCTCATTCTGCCACCTCTGAAATTGTGATGTGTATTCCTATCCATGGAATTGAATACCATTTTCCCCTCGCCTCATGATGTGTAAAATGGTATGTGTCTTATAATCATCAGCATCATAGATTCAGTGAAAGGTACACATAATCAAGGTGTATCCCAATTCTTGACAGCCGGTATGATGGAACTTCTGTTCCCCTTGTCCTGGCAATTACCAGTCACTTAATGTTTCACATGCGAGTTAGAGTCACTTATTTGTTCTTTTTAAATTCAAATTGCAGTGGCCCTAGAGAGTAGTTGTGTTGAGGGGAAATCGTTAGGGTTAAGCTGCTCTGTCAGGCTGGGACACGTGGGTGGCTCTGTCAGTTAAGCCTCTGCCTTCAGCTCAGGTCATGATCCTGGGGTCCTGGGATTGAGTCCTACACTGGGGTCCTTGCTCACTAGGGAGCCTGGTTCTCCCTCTGCCTGCTGCTCCCCCTGCTTGTGCTCTCTCTCTCTCTCTCTCTGACAAATAAAAAAAATAAAATCTTAAAAAAAAAAAGATATTTTGTCAGGCCTAAGCCGGTCAAAGGGTTGAGGTCCTCAGGTTAAGCAACTGGATCAAGAGACAAGGGGAGAAGTTCCAAATCCAGGATTCTGTTTGGTTTTCTTTTTCCTCCAAAGTCTCAACTCTTTCTTTGATGGCATATCCCGATGGCTTGAAATAAGCTGCCTCCAGGAGCATTGAGACCCCGTGGCTGGCAGTGTCCACACTGTGGCTAAGTGGCCACCTGGTAGATAGGGTTCTTCCTTCGGGGTAGAAAGGAACTCTTAGGCTCTTCTGAGCATGAAATGCCACGGGCATCAGGGAGCCCGGTATGATTTGGAAGGCTGGAAGAGGAGGTGGAAGTGAGATGCTCCTGGTCTATAACTTTGCCTGGGGCCAGCCCTGAGCTAGGAGGACAAGAATGAAATCTGTCCACGTTTTCACTCAGCTTCTTGTGGCTCCCGGGTAGGCAGGCCAATGGATGTCCTCATTCCTTTTCCTCATGGATCTCCTCTTCTCTCCCCGAGTAATGGGAAAGTTTAAAGCAAGAGTGGGCAGGTAATAGCCTGCAGGCCAAAGCCATAGGCTGTGTTTTTCTGTAAATAAAATTTGATTGGAATACAACCAAGCCAATGGTTGACATATTTTCTCTGACTGCTTTCAGGCTGCAAACTCAGTGGTGAGTGACTGTGACAGAGACCATACCAACTGCAAAGTCTCAAGCCCTTAATTCTCTGACTCTTAAAATACATGGTTAAATCTTTGTTTAAGGGGGGAGACCATTAATACAAAGCCCATTTGTTCTCTGGATTCCAAAACAGGGTTGCCTTTATGCTCCATTCTTCTGTTTATGGTATATATTTTCCTTTTTGGGGGGAATAGGTTAGATGGCCCACTTACTTACGGTTCTGAACAGAAATTGGAAAGTATCGTGGGGAGACATCCCCCCCTCCCAAGGGAAAACGGACCCCAGCAACATGCCTTCACTTTCTTTGGGTTTGAGGCTGTCCTCGGGAAATTACCTTTGGAAGGGCAGGTGGTGTGAAGGCTGAAAATAGAGCAGGGAGAGAGAATTTCAGGGAAGTTCTCCGATGGAGCTCATGTTTTCGTCCCCAAGCTCAGTGTGGAGAGGACAGCAGGGCTGAGTTATTACAGCCCTTTACTAGAAACTCCTGGAGGTCAGCTGAACGATCGGGGAGGGGGTGGCAACGTGGCACTTCCAGTTGTTTGTGACCGAATCACTGTTTTTTGACAAGACCTCTCTCAGATCTGCCGCTTTCCTACCCCAGTCTACTTGTTTCCATCTCGTCATCAGCCAAACTCCCTCTCCCACTTTGTAGAGTCTGGGGGGCAAGGCTCTGGATTATGAACGGTTCCCCGCACTGTGGGCAGCAGCAGTTCCTATGGATCGTCTCCCAAAGTCTTGCACGTGGACCGCTAACAGAACCGGCTGTTTAAAATGGCTCACTAATTGACCAAAAAAGTAATAATATCGGTGAGATGTTACTAGGATAACATTTTAAAATATATTTCTGAAAAATAGCCCTGGCATATTGAGCTGAGGTTTCTTGAGTGATACTGCTTGGATAAAGTCAACAACACGATAGAAATAATAACAGATGTGCGGGGGCTTAATAATGCCCCCCCCCCAAATATGTCCACATCCTCATGCCCAGAACCTGTGGACATGCTCTGTTATGTGGCAAAAGGGACTGTGCTGTTGAGATTAAGTTAAGCATCTGAGGATGGTGAGATTACCCTGGGTTATCTGCGTGGATGTCAGTGTTGGGCACAGAGGTTTGCGTGCGAGCAAGGGAGGAGGGGCTGAGGGAAGGAGATGCATTATGGAAGCAGGAGAGAGAGATGGAGAGAGATCTGAGGATATTATACTGCTGATGTTGACCATGGAAGGGGCTGTGATTTAAGGAATTGAAGCAGCCCCTGGAAACCAGAAAAGACAAAGCAATGGACTCCCTACCCCTGGTGAGCCCTGCCAGCAGCCTGACTTCTGCCCGAGCACACCTCACTGCAGAACTCCGACCTCTGGAACTTTCGGATGGTGAATCTGTGCTGCTTGGAGCCGCGTGGTGCGTGGCCCGCAGCTATGGGACTAACCAGCCCTTCCTACGTTCCCAGCACTGTATCCCGTGTGGCGTCTGATTCACCTTCACAAGCGCCTGGCCAGCAAGGAAGTACTATTTGCCTTTCATGGGATGAGGATTTTGAGACTCTGGAAGGGACCAGGCCATCTCAGTCCTGCATGGTTTGCCCAGAGCTGGACACCTCCCGACAGGGCATGACCAGGTAGCTATTCATTCATGGTGGGGTGGGAAGGGTGAGGCACTGGAGGATGGATAATCGGGTCCTGTCCTTGGTCGGGTGACCTCCTGCTGTCCTTCTTTGCCTTGGCTGCAGTCTTCTTACCACCTGGAGAGAAGGCGTGGAAAAAGTGACACTTACTGCTCTGTGAGTCCTTGAGAGACTCCCGCAGGACATTTCCTGTTCACCCGGCGTCGTGGCCACCAACGGGGGACCCCGTTGCCACCTCAGTCCGCACCCCCCCCTTAGTTTTTGAACATCGAACACAAGCTTTTCCGTGGGAGGAAAATGGCTTTAAAATTTCAGCCACAAAGTGTTCAATTTAGAGGCAAAGAGTGAAGAGAAACCTGCAGAAATAAACCCGTGACTGAGGAAGCTGGGTATCTCACAGAAATGTATTTATCTTGTTAGTATTACTGGAGAATATTTGCATAGCAGGAAAAAGAGTTTTTAACTCTCCTCCTTATCTCACCTTCTTACTGTAGAGAATATTTTCCCCCTGAAGGTGTATCTCGCTATTGAATCTGGTGTTTAAAGGAAATGTCATCAGGACCTGGGATGAAAATTGAATTTTCCCAATGCCTAAGGATGACTTGCTTTAACTAACGTAGCAGACTCCCGACCCGAAATGGAGGCAGACATTCTAGTTTGCTTTGGATCTGGTAGTCTCTCCCTGTTTCAGCCTCTTTGAAGGATCCTGCTGCCTTCTCCGTTCTCCTCCTTGGCTGCCTGCATGGCTTTGCCTCATCCTGCCTTTCTTCTGTTCCTCTCTCTCCCTCTTGAATGGAAATGTCTCCAGTATTCTTCCTCTTGCACCCGCGTAGGTGCAGAGGAATGTGGCGGCTCCTTTCCTCTTACTGACAAGGTGAGGCTCTGCTTTGTCCCGATGCCTAGATTCCCCACAATGTGTAGGGAGGCTGCTACCTGCTTTCTGCACAAGGAAGACAGTAGGGGTAGGGATCTAGAAATGCAAGGGCTGGCTGCCATTTTTTTTTTCTTTAATTTTTTAACTCTCAGGTGACCTAAACTGAAACCTATTACTACGCCCATTTTAACAGCCACCCCTGATTCTCATCTGGGGAGAGGTCAGCTCGTCCCGTGAGCGAGCTTTTGATGATATGCGACACTCGCTCAGTCCAAGTACAGGGTCCTGACGACTCTCCACGCTCAGAGGTCGGGCCTCGGGTGTCCTTGGTTGCTGCTGCTTAGCATTTAGGGAAAGAGGATGTGGGAGACATGGCAGTGGGACAATTATGTCGCCAGAGGCTTTTCCCTGAAGGAGAAAACTAGAAATCCTTTCTGCAAGTTTTTGGTCAAGCGATTGGCTTCCTACACAGCAGTTTTCCACCGGCTCGCTTAGATAACTTGAATGTGAAATCAGGCTGTGGGCTGCCGGCGTTCGGTCGGAACTGCAGACGCTGTGTATGGACCCTGGAAGCACGGCCCGTAGCATAAAGAACAGGAAACTCTCCCCCTCTCGGCTGAACGGACAGCCAGGTATAGTGTCTGGGAAACCCATCTCATGAACTAGGGCTTTGCACTTTCATTAGACATCTTGGGCTCTTTTCCCACTACGGGTCACCTGTCTTTTCGAAGATTCTGCCTTGTCTTTGGTGATTCACCCATTTGGCCAGAGAGCAATGAAGATGAGAGCAGGCTTGACTATGAGAAGCTCTTCTCAGACCTTTGAAACGTCTCCCCTCTCATCTCAGGCACCCACCCCTCGATGGCCAAGACTCCCTCCTCTCCTCAACACCTGCAGAATTAATCCAGGAGAAGGGGTGTGCGCTGCCTTGTGCACCCTTTTGAAGGCCGCTGTTTCTGACCTACTTCCACGCCCCTAGCAGAATTCGGGAATCATTAGCGTTGGGTGATCTTGTGTTTCAAGACTTCAATCTCTTGTACTTTGAAATTGAAATTCCTGAGCCTGCAAGGGACCTAACGCTGACAGCTGACTTATTGAACTCTCGTCGTCGGCTTCAACAGCTTAGGAAGTCAATCTCCCCACCCCACGCCTTGCAGCGCATGATCCATCAGGAAGCTCAAGACCAAGGCTGCATTTCTGAACATGAGAGCCGCGTCCATTCCCCCCGACATCAGGGGAGAAGATGGCATTAACTTGCATGCCCGTTAACAAATATCAGGATGGTAAAATCCCGCACAAGACTCCACACGCCTGACTCCGCTTCCGAGGGTGGCATCAAGGGTGCCGTTGTCCTTCCTGAAGTCCGTTTCCAAATCCCTGCTCCCCAGAATAACTTCTCCTTCATTCAGGAATTACCAGGCTTCCCTTCCCCCGTACAGAGTATGTGTCTGTTGCCTCTGCATTCCATCTTCTCCATCTGTAAAGCGGCCCTAAGTGCTCGAGGATGAAAGTAACATGCCTGCTCAGCAGGGTCCCTGACATAGGGCAAGACTGGATAAACGTTAGCAGCTCCCTTAGGAAACGTGGAAAACCGAGATTCTTCTCCATCTGTCGAGGGCTTGATTACCGTCTCCTGTCTCCTGGCTCTCTCCTTCTCTGAGCACACGGAGGTGAATGCATACTTCCATCTGCCAAAAGTGCCATTCCATTTCCTCCCATCTGGCCAGTTTTTCCTTTCCCCATGAGGCTCCTTCTGGGAAAAGATTTGGGTTGTCCACGGAGAATGAATGGCCTCGGTTCTGGACAACAATTCGATCTGTTGCTGCTTCTGTACTTCTCTCATATTTCTGTTGGTGGGTCTGCCCCATGTAATGGTGGGTCTGCCCCTTCCTCCCCCCCATCCCCTGCCCCATGTAAGCTCTGTACGGACTGGGATGCTGGTGGTGTTGGGGAGAACTGTCACCCTCAGCCCATCCATTAATGCCTGCTGTCATTCACACCGGGACAGCTAGAGTTGCCCTCGTGTGAAGCTGCCCTATCAAAAATCAGTCCCCATAGTCTGGGGGATTCTTCCTGGCACTTTTGACTTGGGACACGTATTTGAAGTCCAAGTTTGTTTTCTCTGCCTTTGCCTTCGGGGTGTATCTGTCTTGACTGACAACCACACTCATTTCTCCTTGTACATCAGCTTCATCTGATGCTTGCCCCTTGACCCTCAAAGTAACATTTGTGTTGACCAACAATTGTATTTTTAGTCAGTGTCTTTATTTACTTTTTGGTTTAATTTTTAAAATTTTTATTTTTTAAATTATTAAATTCAATTAACATATAGTGTCTTAGTAGTTTCAGAGGTAGAGTTCAGTGTTTCATCAGTTGCAAATAACACCCAGGGCTCATCGTATCACGTGCCCTCCTTCATGTAATGTCTTTAAAGTTTGGTGGAAATCCATTCAGATGTTTTCATTCAACAACAAATGAATAATAATAATATAGAGAAAAATTCCATAATGGCATAATTATATAATAATATAATTTTACATTATTTAATAATATAATAATGTAAGTGCAGTGATGAATGTAATTCCTGATACATGCTTCCGACCAGCATGTCAACTATAAGCAATTCTATCAAATTCTCAAACACACGCACAAAAATTCAACAACACCCTTCTCCTCCTTTTTGGTCTCTAGGTCTGGGGCACAGCTCTCATCATCTGTCTTGTTTAGTGGGTTCCATGTATTTCTCTTTCTTGACCTAATGTCTCATTTTATTAAATCTTATCTGAATAAGGGTACATGAATAAGTTTTTTTTTTTTCCTTCATGTTTGCATGTCTGGAAATGTTATTCTACCTTTCCACTGGATTGATAAAGTTTGGCTAGGTATAGAAAGCTAAGCTAAAATCATTTTTATTCAAAATTCTGATGATGTGGATCCATAGCCTTCTAGCATTTGATGTTTCTGTTGAGATGTTCAGTGTCATTTTGTTCCTTATTCCTCTGTCTATGATGCTGTTCCTTTTCCCACTTCTATCCCTTCTCTAAAATCTTTCAGTGACCATCCTGTGTCTCAGATGTTCTGAAATTCTACAAGGACGCATCTTGGTGTGGAATTCTTCCTCTCTTTCTCTCTCCTTCCCTCCCTCTCTCCTTTTCTTCCTTTCTTCTTAGCTTAAGAAGGACACACTTGATATGAAATCATATATCCTTCAGTTCTAGAAAGTGTCTATTATTTTTGGACAGTTCTCTCCTGTTTTTATTTTCTGTTATTTCTGGAACATGTATTATGTGGATGTTAAACTTCCATATGATTTTTTTTTAAATATACTTACCTCAAATTGTCTCTTTGTTTTGTAGTCTAGAGATTCATTTTACTTCATTCTCTAAAAACTCGATTTTTAAAGAAATTTGATGGAATATTTATATATTTTTTTCAGCTTATTTTTGTTATTTGACTCCCTGTGCCTCCTTTTTTCTTGCTTTACAAATGCAGTAGCTTCTGAGGTTTTGTTTTTTATTTATTTTATTATTATTACGTTTTGGAGATGCCATATTTTAGGTTTTCTTATAATTGTCTTCTTTTCCCTGGGTGATTTTTTTTAAATTTCTGCATCTCATTATTTATTCTGAAGGCCTCTCTCCTATGTCTGGTGGTCCTTGATGGACAGTTCATATATTTATGAACATGCTAAAAATTTCTATATGCACAGTGCATAGAGAGTGGCTATTATATGGTATGTTTCACTTGAAAATAATCATCTAAAGTTGCATCCTTTTCATCAGAGGACCCAAAATGTTAGATCTGAAGAGATCTGAAATCTGCTTCCCTGGGATTCTCTAGGAATAAAGCTTCCATTCTTCCCTCTGGGAAAGCAAGTACCTGGCTGCTGGTATTCTGGGAACAGAGAACCTTAGCCTTAAACCTGGCCTGAGTCTAGGCTTGCTGTTAAAATTTCTTCAGAACATAAACCTTCAAGTTCTTATAGTGGCCATGAAGGTCTAAGGAGGAAAACAGAGGGTCTAACTATTCTCTGTAAAATTAATTTCTTTATGCCTTGAGTAGCTGGCTGGTTTTTCCCGGTGGAAGCTCTCAGGGCTTCTGGAGGAGGACCTAGCTGTTCACATATCATCCTTCCTGTTCTCCAAACACTTCCCTTGTAACGTCCTCCAGTTTTATTTCCCATCTCCTATTGTCTTCTACCCCATGTGCTCTGTCCTTTTGGCTAATACTGTGTCATATTTTACTGTCATTTGGTCATGTGTTTTGAGTGGAAAGAACAGGTGTATACACTCCATTGGCTATTTCCCCACAAATAACTTTTAAGTGTGTTTCTTTCATCTTGAGAGAACTCCCTTTGATGTCCCCATGTGAACATGAATCACTGTTACCAATGCCAGACTTGGATCAGTGTGAGGTTTTCTCTGGGTATTGGGTCATTTTTACAATGATGCAAAATCTCCTTCTACAAAGTCCTTTCTCCCCAGAAAGGGACGTGGTCCTAGAAGACCAAGTGTGGGACAGGATAGGAGGCTTAATGAGACTGACTTTATTCATCTTTGCTCTTTGTTCTTGACCAGAATGCTGAATGTTTGTTGGGTGGGCGAATGAAGCATTGAATAAAGGTCTTGCCTGTTTGAAATGGTAGATAAAGCACATACATCAGAACCTTGCTTGGTAAAAATGATAGTAAGAGCTGGCCTGTAAAAAATAGTGGGACTGACATTTCCTCAATTCAGTAACAGTGGACACTACTGTCCTATATTAAGGAATCTACTAAGTCCTAGCACTTGGTAGGTACCCTAGTCACCAATGAATAAGATAAATAAGTTGATAAATTGAACACAGTTTGGTGTATAATGTATCAGTATATATAGGCAGATAATTTCCTTTTGTATATATTTATGTAAAAATGCTTATACAATTAATTACATCAACAAATACACATATAATTATAAAGTTAAAAACAAAAATCCATAACCCCCCCTCTTAAGGTACGACTGTCATTTTTATTATTTTTATTTATTTTTTATTTTTTTAAAGATTTTATTTCTTTGACAGAGATCACAAGTAGGCAGAGAGGCAGGCAGAAAGAGAGGAGGAATCAGGCTCCCTGCCAAGCAGAGAGCCCGACGCGGGGCTTGATCCCATGATCCTGATATCATGACCTGAGCTGAAGGCAGAGGCTTAACCCACTGAGGCACCCAGGAGTCCAAGACCATTATTTTTAAATGAAAGAAATGAACATGGAAGATTTAGAATGGAAAGTACAGGATCCCTTCAACCCCTTCCTGTAGTCCTTCTCAGTAATTACTGTCAGGAGTGTGTGTGTGTGTGTGTGTGTGTGTGTATCTTCTTATATAAAAATAGAAACATCCTATTGTGTTTTGAATCTCTTTTCTATTTAAGAAATCTTAGAAGTCTCATTCTTCTGTAATGACTTTATACCGTCTCACTCTTTATATATGGCATATTTGAGTTAATCTGCTTTTCTCCTTCCAAATTTTTACTACGACAAAGTCACGTACTAGGCGTCCTTGCATTTAAGCTTTGCATCAGGTAGAAACCCCAGAGGGGTCAGTGGCTGCTCCGTTGTGGTCTGGGGTTTGTCATGCAGGCGGTGTTGTTCCCTTCAGGCTTGGTCCTGCCTGGCAACTAAGCATAGGCATGACTGAAAAGGTTGACAAGAGCCTAGCTTTCGGAGAACCCTGACTGCCCAGGATGGACCTCCATTTACTTCCAAGGAGAATGTCCAACCCCATCTCCCAAATTCTCTTCCAGTTTGGAGATAACAGAATCGCTTTTTAATTAATAAGATGTGTCATGATCCCCCTCCCCTTTCTGGCTCCGGGGAATGGATCTGTTTAGGTCCCTCATCCTCTTCTTGTTGAGCAGGGACGATGGCTTTCTCTACATGCAGGTGGAGCAGAATGAACCAACTCCTCCTTGGTGCTCACACAGCATTTATTCCCACCCGTTTGAGAGGCCAACGGTATCTAGCGCTTTCTCCACCCGTCATAGAGGGAGTAGGGAGTAGGCTGGTGGAACATCCTTCTGTAGGATCGTGACGGGACAGAGGGGCCATCTTCGTGAATGAGAGTGAGATGGTAGGGCAGAAAGTGACAGCCCATGGTCAGAGCCACGGGACCAGCCGTGGGGGTGAGTCAGAGCTGCAGATAAATGGACAGCAATAAATGAAAAGGGAAGCTGAGTGGTTGGGGAGTATGCGGGCGAAGCTGAGCACCAACCGGCTGCTCTTTTCGGAAAGCCGAGGTGTCTTATTGGTGGAGAAAGGCTGGGTAGGATCAGCTCATTCCTTCTCACATGTCCCCATAGCCATAGGTCAGCGCGCGCGCGTGTGTGTGTGTGTGTCTTACGACTCCTCTTTGAGGTCCTCGAGGTTGAAGTCCTTCTCAGCACTCAGCAGAAGGGTCTGGTACATAACAGGTGCTCAAGGTGCAGGTGTCCAGTGAAAGCAGTGGTCTCGGACCCGATTCTGCAGGAGAATCGTCCGCATAAAACCAAACCCCACATCCCTGGGCTGGAGTCTAGGCCCCAGTTGGAGTCTTGAGGGGACAAGTCCCGAGACTCAGCTCTTTGGAGATCCTTGGCTGGTTCTGGAGCCTCCAGCCCTCTGTTCACCGCTCTGGGGCCTGGGGTGACACTCGGAGGAGCGGGAGAACTCGGGTTTATTTTATGCCGGCAGACCCAGATGAGCTCGCACTCGAAATTCTGGGCCCTGGATAGTGGGGTTACAGGGTATTTATGAGGCAGTGCATGGGCTCAGCTTCCAAGGGCCATGCTGACTGCTGGTTGGGGGTTTGAACTGGGGGAGCAGGGGGTTGCTGTAGGTGGGAACAGTGGTTAGGGCAGTGTGGGGGGCTTGCAGCGGGAAGCCTGTTTACAGAAGCAGAAGAAAGGGCTGGTTAACTCCTGCTCCCGGAGGGGGGGGTGGTTCTACTTATCTCTTGCTCTTTCTAGCAAATTCCATCTACTGGGGCCTGCTGGCCTGGGCCTGCTCTGGGTAATTTTCCTCTTCATTCCCCCCTTTCGATGCCTTTTCTAACTTAGAACGGGCATCGACTGTCACCATTGGGTTTTTCTAGGTCTAGGGGTCTGTACTGAATTAGCAGTGGTTGCAATTTAATTGATTTCGTGGGAGAGATGATGCAACAGGTGATAAGACTAATCCTCCACAGACCGAACAGGAGGGTAACAGAACCATGTGGAGTGCACCAGGTAAGGGAAGGAGCCACGCGGCTCAGCCCCAGACATTACATCAATTACCACACGCGTTTGCTGATTCTTGTCTCCCGCGTGCAACCCGATCCTGTAGTTGTTGGATCGTGTCTCTGACTAACCCCGAATGGTTCATGCAGAAATAACATTCCTCACTTAGGAAGAGGCAGAGTGCCCCCTTTTCAGCAGTGAGGCGGTCTAAGCCCCTCCGGTTCTGCAGTACCCCAGCTGTGAGGGGGTCTCTCTGAACTTGCATAGTCATTACAGAATTAGCCGCCCGCTCCGTATCTTCTGCAAGATTTTCTGACAGCTGCTTGTAATAATAGGACGAGGCCTTTCCTCCTGTCCCTATGCCCGGGGGTGCTGTTATGCCCAGTCCAACCAATAGTGGGAGGACTTGGATGGCCCTCTTGGACTGCGTGTCTGCCAACGAGGGAATGGGAAGGGATGGGTTACTGGGGACTGTATCTACCTGGGGAGGAAGAGATACCCATGAAACAGATCCCTGTCCAGTTAGCTGGCAAACATCAGTAAAGAGATCTGCCACACATGACAAGGGTGCCAGGTTCTGGGGTGCACCACGGTGTGGCAGACATGCACCCATCAAGTGAAGCGCAGTTGTGGGTTTGGAGACATTGGGTGGCGGGTAGACTTCCTACTGACTGTGTTCCCACAGGATTATGGACACAGCCAGGGGCCTGGTAAGACAACAATACATTGGCCGATTTGGTGTCTATCTCTGTAGGCTTGGGAGGGTCAGATGGGGGCCTGATCAGATTAAGGAAACTCAGGGGGCTCGCTATATGCTGAAAGGGCCTGGTCCGCAGGCAGAGCCAGCAACCTGTGGCCAGTGAGGGTTGGTTGTGTTGAGTGAGTGCTGGACCCTTTCTATCACGTCACTTGCTTGAGGTTCTAAGGTGAGAGGCCCCCGATGGGGAGATGGGGAGGAAGCCTTAGTAGGGGCCAGTAAGGGACAGGTTCCCAGCAGGTTGGACTCTTTACCTCGGGACATCCTGGATCCCTATAGCCCCAGTATAGTCCAGGCTTAATACTTCCACTATTGAGTTCCTTTCCAGTATTATGAGTTCCTTTCCTTTACTCTGACAAATAGTGACTTCCCTTGGTCGTAACACTGAGTTGGCATGCTAGGGTGTGCTGAGATGCAGGAACAGGGAGACCGTGGGGCTGGTGTTGCCTGTCCTGGGCTGGGGATGGCTGTAGCTGGAGCGAGGGTGAGAGTTCAGGCAGGGGTCTTCTACAGGAATGGGGAGAGGTCGTGGAGGACGTGGGGGGATGCCCAGGGGTAGGGCTGTCTAACAGTTGGGGCATCCCTCTGTTGGGCGTACAATAGACCCTCATGTTGACAGAGGGTCAGGTGGGCTCTAGCACATGTATCGAGGACATTTGACCAAGAGGGTTGGGGGTAACAGTGGCATGTACATGGGGGGTGGTCGTGCCCCCAGCACCAAGGCTGCAGCGGGTAGCACTGACTGTCCTCAGTCATGTCGTCATCTAGGGAGCCCGAGCTTAGCCCCATCAAAGACAGCCAGAGCACCAGCATCAGGGGTTCATTTTATGGGAGAGGCAGTTACAAGAAACCATAGATTCCACCGAACAGACTCTACACTGATTTTGTGTGTCCAGTTCTAGCCGCCCGGGCTGACTCAGCTAGACCCACAGAGAACCCCAGGGCCACAAGAACCACAGTTATCACTGGCACTGGGTGGCACCGAGACTTTAGTGTGCAGATGTTCCCTGTTGAGTTCCTCAAGCTCCCACCGTGCGTTGACCCCTCAGCCTCCAGGTATGCAGCCGGAGCAAGGTCACGGCCTCCTCCAGTGGGGAGGTCTGTGGATTTCTGTAGGGCATCAAGTCAGGCCGGAGGTCCCCCTGGCAGCTGTGGGGCTGCTGGGTCGTCTTCTGGATCTCTAACTTGAGGGGATGCATCGGGTCCCAGGCTGTCTGCCAAAGGCCTGGGTCTGTGGGGCCGCTGCTGTCTTTACTTGGGGATGATGGGTCCAGGGAGTGAGACCTGCAACCTTTACAGCAGTGGGAGTCGCCAGTGTCACCGGATGAGGACCCTTCCCACTGGTGGGAGCTGCTGCTTCTTCCAATCTTTTACCCATATCATGTCTCCAGGTTGGTGGAGATGGGTCCAATTACCCACGGGAACAGGGGTCCTTTCTAAAACTTCTCGGGAGAGGTGGCGTAGAGTTTTTCCCAGGGTTTGGAGGTGTCGGGACATTTCTACCAAAAGATTCTCCAATCTGTTTGAGGTCTCCTCCAAGCCTGCTTACTACAGGGGGTAGCCTGCCCTAGAGAATCTCGAGGGGTAACCAAAGGGCCTTGGGGTACAGCGAGCCCTGAGCACGGCCAGCAGTGACAGGGACTGAGTTCCCTGGCAGAGTTCAGCTAAAGTTGTTTTCAGGGTCTGGTTCATATGCTCTACTTTCCCTGAGCTCTGGGGTCTGCAGGCCGTGTGGGGCTTCCATTCTATTTTTAAGGTTTTGGGTAGGCCTTGAACTACTTCTGCTACGAAACTTGGTCTGTTGTCTGAGCGGATGGAAAGGGGGAGCCCATACCTGGCGATTACCTATCTCAAGAGGGCTTTTAGGACTTCTCATGCCTTCTCTGTGCGTGTGAATAAGGTCAGCCTCAACCCACCCCAAGTAAGTGTGAATGAGGCCCAGGAGGTATTGGTGTCCTTGGCACGGCTGGACCTCTGAAGTCGATCTCCGGGTCTCTGAAAGGCAGGGTGCCCGCTGTTTGGATCCCGGGGCTTGGTCTAGGTCCTGGTTCTGCCTCATTTCGTGCACATACACTGCCCCTCGCACTTGTTCAGGCTCACAGGGTGGGGAGTTCGAGGATGAAACAGTATCTGCCCAGCAGTTTCTCCAGGGCTGTTTTCCCCAAGTGAGTTAGTTTGTGATGCTGCCATACTAGGGGGGTGGCTAGGGGTACGGGAAGTCCCTGGTCGGGCACTTTCTACCAGCCCCCTTCTCCCTTTTCTCTCCCTTCATTTTTTTGCCCATAATTTTTCTTCCTTGGTATAATTTGGCATGGGAGGCAACTCCAGAGCTAACTAGAATTTAGCGGCCCAGCCCATCCTAGCTCCCTGGGGGGGACCCTGTCTTTCTGCCACCTCCCTTGCTGCCTGATCAGCCAGGCGGTTTCCCCTGATGACAGAGTCTGGGTCCCTTCCTGGCCCCTGCAGTGGGTGACTGCCACCTGGGACAGTTCCCAGACTGCTTCCAGCAGCTGGAGGATTTCTTCCTTGTTCTTTGTATTCTGTCCCCCCTGCCCCCGCCCTGCTGTAGGTAGTCCTCTCTCCTTGTAAATGGCCCCATAGACCTGTAGGGTCCCAGGTATGCCTCTGAATCCGTGTAGATGTTTAATCGTTCTCCTTTTGCGTGTCGTAGTGCCTGGGTTAATGCCCAGAGTTTGGTCGCTGTGAGGACCATCCTCGGGGTACGTCTCTGGCCTGGATGATGTCATTGACAGTGGTTACCGTGAATCTGGCTCTCCATTGTCCTTCTCTAATGGAGCTGCTTCTGTCCATGAATAGCTCGAGTTCAGTATCTTGAGAGGGGGACATCTGTCAAGTCTGGTCTGCTGGAGTAAACTTTGTTACTTCTTCAAGGTTGTGACCAGGAGGACTTTCCTCTGCCGGCAGGAAGGGGGTGGGGTTGAGAGTCTGCACGGTCTTGAGCCTGACTTGGGGGTTCTCACGGAACAGTCCCTGGTGCTGGGCCATTTTGGAGCTGGGCAGCCATCTGTGCCCCTGTCCATTCGTTAGGGCCATAACTGCATGGGGAACTGGGATGTGGATATCCTGTCCCAAGGTGAGTTTATCAGCCTCCTGCATCAGGGCCATTGTGGCAGCTAGAGCCTGGAGACATGGTGGCCACCCTGATGTCACTGGGTCCAGGCATTTTGATAGGCCACAGGCCACTGCCGCGGACCCACTGTCTGGGTGAGGACTCCCAGGGCCATGCGGTTCCTTTCATGAACAAACAGGTTGAATCGCCCCTTATATCTGGTCCCAATGCAGGGGCACTGGCCAGCAGTTTGATTTCCTGGAAGGCCTTTCCTTAGTCCTGTCCCAGTTCAGAGAATCCTTGCCCGATCCTGCTGTGGCCTCTTGCAATGGCTTTGCCTGAGCTGAGAATCCAGGTAGCCAGATGTGGCCGGACCCTGCTCCTCCCAGGAATTCACGGACTTCCTTTTTGGTCTCCGGTTGTGGGACAGAACAGACAGTCTGCTTTCTCTCTGGGCCTAGGGCACGTCCCCCTTGGAGATGACAAACCCGAGGTATGGGACTCGCAGGCAGACTTGAGCTTTCTTCCCGGACACGCTGTAGCTGGTCTCAGAGAGTTGGGTCAGTTGTGCCCCCATCCCTTCCCAGCATTTCTCTCGGCTGGAGCCTGCCAAGGGTAGGTCCTCCACATAAAGGAACAGGGTGCAGTGCGGATTTTCTGTCGGGGAGGTGGATGGGTCTGCCGCCAGGCCTTCTGCAAATGTCGTGGGTGAGTTCTTGAACCCCTGAGTCTGGTCCAAGTCCTCTGTGTCTCTCTCGCGGTCTGGGGGTCCTCCCATTCGACAGAAAACAGCGGCTGCTTAGCCAGAGCCCCGTGGAGACAGAAGAAAGCGTCCTTTAAGGCCAAACAGGTAAACCAGTTTGCTTGTGGTGGTGGGAGCCTCGGGAGCATACAGTGGTTGGGAACCACTGGGCGTAGTGTGACGAGGGCATCGCTGACTGCCTGCCAAGGCCTGGACCAGCTGGGAGTCACTTCCTCCTCTTTTCTTGAGGGGTAATAGTGGGGTGTTCCCCAGTGGTTGGCATTCGATCAGTATTCCTGCATCCTTCAGTTGTTGTAAGTGGGCCTGAACCCCCAGTCATGCTTCCAGGGGCACTGGATACTGTCTCTGTTCAACAGGGAGGGCCCCTGGCTTGAGACCCACCACTACAGACATGTGGTTAAGGGCCACACTGGGAGGTCCTTTTCGAGCCCAGATGTCAGGGAACTCGTCCAACAGACTGGTTCGCTTCTTGGGGTCTCCTTTTTCTGGACAGCAAAAGCGCCATTCATTTTCTGTGGGAGTTACTGCTATGATGAGGGACCTTGGCCTTCCCAAGGTGAGACTTGAAGGTCCCCCTTGGGTGAAGGTAATCTGGGCTCCAAGCTTTGCCAGTAAGTCTCTACCTATGAGGGGAACAGGGCACTCTGGTAGGTATAGAACTCATGAGTCACTCTGCCCCCCACCCCGCAGTTGGCATGTTTGGGGTCTGCAAAGCTGGTGGGCAGTTTGGGAACCAGTTGCCTTGACAATTGTGGCCTTACGTCCCAAGAGTAGGGCCACAGGTGTCATAACACTGAATTCTCAATGCCTGTGTCCACCATGAAAGTCAGCACTTGGCCCCCCACTTTCATTTTGACCATAGGCTCTAGGGACCTAACAAAAGGGAGCCCGGTCTTCCCTAGTCTGACTCAGTCCCAGCCAGACTGATAAGGTCTTGGCTTTCAGGCTCTGGCTGCCATTTTGTTTTCCTTTTTTTCTGAAGTAATTTTGTCAGGCCCTTGAGTTGACTCCTTACAATGGGGACATTCATTTTCCCAGTGGCCAGCGTCCTTACAATAGGCACATCGATCTTGTCGGAGTGGGGCTCACCTATTGGGCACCCCCTTCCGTGGTGGGGCTGACCGTCCGGTTGGGTCCAGTTTTCCCAGTGCTGCGGCCCGCAACGATACCTTTGTCTTCGTTCTTTTGTCTGCTTCTCTTTTGGCCTCACGGTCTCAACATGCAAAGACCTTATTCACCACTCCTGCCAGCTGGGTAGCATTCACGCCAGCGAAGCCTTCAAGTTTCTGGAGTTTCTGGTGAACATCGGCATATGACTGAGTCACGAATGTTGAGTTGACCACTTGTTGGTTTTCTGGGGCCTCTGGATCAAGTGGAGTGTACACTCGGAAGGCCTTGCATAGCCTCCCGTAGAAGTCAGTCGGTGATGCTTCTGATTTCTGGACAACTGCTGCCCTTCGGGACATGCTGGTTGGCTCTTCGCCCCTGCTCTGGGTCCGTGTAGAAGAGCTGTTCAGTACGGACTTAGGGCGGCAAGTCCCTCGGCTGTATGGAACTCCCAGGCCGAGTGTCGGGTGCATGACGGGTTCCAGATGGGAGCTGGCCTTGGAACCAGTGACGTGCCTCGGTGAGGGTTTGTGGCATTCCTCCATGCTGAAGGACGTCAGGAGGATCTGGTGGCAATTGTCCCAAGTGGGTTGGTGGGTCTAGAACAGGGACTCCAGGTCAGTCATGGCCTGAGGCTCCTCTGCATATGGCGGCATGTGGCTTTTCCGATTTAGAAGGTCGGGGTGCTAAAGGGCTGATAGCTGCGACCTGAGCGTCCAGGCTGGATGGTGTCCTGAGCGTTGTTCTGTTGGGGCCCTCGCATCTCACGGAGCGGCATCTGGAGACTCGCAGCTGGGGGAACTGGAGCCCGAGACGAGCGTGGACGTCAGCTCCTGGGCTGCGCACTGGGGCTCCAGGACCGGGGGCGGGCTCAGAATTCCCTCCGGCTTGGTGGTTGTAGAGGCGGCTGCGGTGGGCTATCCAGAAGGTGGGGCATCAGCTGTCCTAGTGGTGGTGCTTTCGGGGCATATGGTGGGGGCATGAACGGATTGTCCTCAGTCTCCGGGTCTCCTTGATAAACAGGCTTTGCTTTCTTACAGCTCTTGGGCTCTTTTACTTGGGTTATAAATATCTAACTCTGGCCCTTCCTATTAGTACAGAATCGGACCCAAAGGGGCAGAGTGTAGGCTATCTGAAGCCATGAATCACTATATGGGAATTGGTCAGGGTGTCTGGGAGTTGCAACCACAACTCTGTAAACGGCCTGGACAGTGAGCAGGTCTAGGGTCCCCCTCGGAGGGCCCCTGACACCAAAGGTGGGCCATTCCAGCTCATATACTGTGTGTATTTTCCAGAAGATATTTTGATCCCATAGTTTCCTGAGGATCCCTTCTTAAAATATTTGAGCACACAGTCTAGGACCATCGGCTTTGAAGAGCTTCCACCCATGATGAACAGAGGCTCTCTTGTCCACCCTGTGTTTTCCCTCCCTGTGTCCGTGTCCCAAAGACAAACCAGGTGGGTGCCCCTCCAAAGGGCAGACCAATCAGACGCCCACCTGTCCGCCCTCTGGAGGAGACACGGGTGCCTCCTAGCTCTAGCGAGTCTGTATAAGCCCCGGACGGGCGCCCCTTCGGGGTGACTCTGCGAGGTCACTACGGAAACAGGTTAAGGCCCACTCAGACTCCATAGTCTCAAGACGGTGGAGCTACAAACTCAAACAGGCCATTCATTCACTGACGCATCCACACACAAGTTATTACTGGCTTTCTTCCTCCTCTGGGAGGTCCCGGGCCTGTGGAATTCCTTTTGGAAATTCCTGGGATTCCTGGGATCAAGCTCCCCTTCCGCTCAGTGGAGTGGGACCTGACTACGGCTTGTCTTCCCAGGAGGCTTACCGAGTCCAGACGAGCTGCTAGGCGTGTTGGTCCCCTTCTCCTTGAAGTCCAGGCGGGTCAAGACCGCTGCAAGGGTGGCAGCTCCGGGGTGAAGGAGGGCCAGGAGTACCGCTGGGAGGCGCGCCGCCTCCTTCAGTCCCGAGTCCCTTCCTGCTCTAGTGCAGCCCGGCCACCGACCTGTGGCTCAAGGGGCCAGAACGCTTGGAATCTCGCTGGGGCCTCCAGAAATGTTGCAGAAAATAATCAGACCAAAGAGAAACCAAGCAACACTTGGAGAAGCAGGGGAACTTGGGTTCATCTTATGCCGGCAGACCCAGACGATCTCGCACTTGAAATTCTGGGCCCCAGGTAGATAGTGGGATTACAGGTTTCTTATAGGGTAGTGTAGGGTTCCAAGAGCTATGCTGACTGCAGGTCGCGGGCTTTAAACTGGGAGAGCGGGGGGTTAGGAGTGGTTAGGGCAGTGTGGGGGGCTTGTGACGGGACGCCTGTTTACAGAAGCAGGAAGGGCTGGTTAGCTGTTGCTCGCAGGGGGGTTTCTACTTATCTCTTGTTCTTCCTAGCAACTTTTCATCTACTGGGGCCTGCTCTGGGTAATTTCCCTCTTCACTATGGTTCTCATCCCAGCAGTGTCCCATGAGTGGCAAATAGGACAGACTCCTTATGCAAAGGTCCCCTTTGTCAAGGATGGCAGGGGGATTTTGTTACCTACCCATTGCCATGGGAAGCTGGAAGCGAGAATCTTTTTCTCTTTCCCAGGGATCCAGGCTATGCACTGGCTGTAGGCAGCCTGGGTGTGCTTGGGTATTCCTTCCAGAAAAAGTCACATTCCTTCCAAGATATTTACAATGGCAGAGATAATGGGTTATTGATGAACCAATCAGCTGGGATGGCCCCTGGTGAATTAGCTGTTGGCCACTGGCCGCCTCGGGATAAGGGACGGCATTGGGCTCTGCAGCAGCTGGGGAAAGGTCTAAATCACGCCCATCACCTCCAGCGACACCAGTAATCTCTGCTGAAGGTCCTACCACAGCCAATTCCTCATACAGGGGAAGCAACTTATTTAATTTATAGTTAACTGTAGGCCGGGAGCTTTGGCATCAGCCAGATGAGACATGCAACCCTTCCCTCCTCCCCCCCCTTCCCAGCTGTGGGACAGATGCACCGGATTCAGCATTTCTGAGGGCAGCTTCCTTACCTCTGAAATGACAGTCCTGTCTCCGACTTCCTGGCATTGCTGTGAACAGGGCAAATAGGGACGGGTGTGGAGCAGTTCCCGGCTTACAGACCACATTCATGTTCATCACCCCACTACACACCTGTTCCCCCAACAGGTGTGTAGGTGTGTAGCACGAGTTCATTTTCATACAAAAATACACAGGGTTCTGCAGGTTTGAGTATCTTCCTCAAGAAGCAATCTTTCCCTCGCGCCCACAACAGATGGGTTTGATAGATGGGAAAAGAAATATTCAAGAGGGCCCATGAGTTGCCCAAGGTCACGTGAGCAATAAACGGTCAGCTTAATAGCTTCCGGGAGTGCTTAGCATTAAATCCAAAGTATGTATGTTGTCCATCTGTCCCTCTAACTGTGGAAGGTGGAAGAAATGCCCCCAGCACCCCACCCCAGCTGGTACTCAGGCCCTTTACCGTGTAACTTACCAGATATCCTCCGGTCTGGCTCTGAGCTTGGCCACACAACTTGTTTTGGCGAAGAAAATGATGGTGAGAGGCCCCTGGGAAGCCTCTGCCTTCGGCTCAGGTCATGATCCCTGGGTCCTGGGATCGAGCCCCTGCTCAGAGGGAAGCCTGTTTCTCCCTCTCCCCCTGCTGTATTCTCTCTCTGTGTCTTTCTCTGTCAAAAACAAAACCAAAAAGAGAAACAACCTTATAAAAAAAAAAGAAAAAATGATGGTGAGAGGGTTCTGAGCCCAGCCTTCAAAGGGCGTTGCACGTTTCCACGCATGCTTGTGCATTTGCCATTGCCGCGAGGACATATCTGGGCTGCTGGAAAATGAGAGACATGTGGCACCGATCTTGACACAGGACCCTGACCGCTGACGCTTGAGCGAAAGACACACTGTTGCATCCCATCGAAGTCTGCGGTCATTCATTGCACGACATCGTCTTGCCAAAAAGGGCTGATGCACTACGCCGTCTTGGGATGCCCTGTCCCCCAGCATGCTACACCCATGCTGGTTTTCCTTCCGTCTCTCAAACAAGCGGAGCTCTTTCTCTCCTCAGCCCCTTACCGAATGTGCTGCTGTGCCTGGGACGCCCCCGTCCCTCATTTCTCCTGCACGGCCCTTCGTTCGCTTCCCACAGAGCTCAGCTGCCATCTTCCCTCCTTAGAGAGAACAGACCTTACCGCTTGGTTTGAATGACATCTTTCTACATGTTCTCTATTCCAGTTCCCTGTTCTTTTTCCACGGTAGCCTTTTAACAATTCATCATCATGCCATATATATAGTATATGTTATATATATTAAATATATACTAATATACATATTAATAAGCTCAATGAGGTCTGCGAAGACTGGCCTGGTGGCTAATGTCGGACCCTCCACTCTATCCTGAGCACTTTGCACAGTGCCTGGCTCAGAGCACGTTCTCAGGACACGACTGGCAAATACATGAATGCCCGAGCAAAAGAACTGGCAGAACGGGAATTTCAGCTCTTCCCTCTTTCCTCTCCTCTTTCCCTGTGACAGTCATGGTGTTATCGGGAGGTTCAGAGCTTATCTGTTTTGGAGAACCCTACCTAAAATGCACGGTTCCCTGATAGTGTTCTGCCGGGTTAGTGTCTTTTTATCAGTTTACACTCAAGTGAGCGACTTCCTGCTTCAGGGGATTAGCAAGCTGACAGTCAGCTAAGAGGAGATGTGGGAAACAACTCCTGGTCGGTCAGAATGCAGGGAAATGAGAGCTTCGGGAGAAAACCGGGGGAACCGGAGACTGCGGCGGGAGCGTTTCTTGGGTTTGGGCATTTCCCCGTTCCGCATGGGGGATCATTTCTGGTTCCCGTGGCTGGCTATTGTTGGAGCAAGCGGCTGACGTGTTGAGGTCTCTAGATTTATTCTGGAGGAGAGAGACCTGGGTGGGTAGTGATTTCTGTCCTCACGGAAACACACATTTCAGCCCTGGCCACTGGTCACAACACTTTAGGATCCAGAATTTGACTGACAGGGGATCTCGCTGCCCCAGGCCCTTGGCCAGGGTCTCTACTCCAGACTGGCATAAAGAAGAACCAAAGCCCTGGGGATTCTGCTGTTGTGAGTTTAATTGCATGACAGAAGGTCAGAGACCAGGAAATGTGGGTGCTTAGCATTGAGAGTCCTTGTATGGAGAGAGATCAAATACAGAGAATACAACTACCAAAGTGAAAATTTGCCTTTCTGTAGCAAAGCCAGGGGATCACCTAAGAAAAATAGACTATCTGGTGGTTCCCAAATTTAGATGCTTCCAGAAAACTGACAGAAGTAGAGGAAGAGAATAAAACAAATCACAGAAAAGATTCTACTCAGTGCTTTGGTTGTGTGGAACACGGCCTCAAATGACCAGAAATTTCCAGTGAAGAGTGATTGAGCTAACCCGATAACAATTTTCTAAAATATGTTCTCAAAAGCAGTTTTCTATAACATATCAACAACAAGAATTCTAGGGAGGAAAAAAAGTTCTGTGTAGAAACAAATTAGGAAAACATCACACACCTTATGGAGAGTCACATGCATATTTGCATATTAAAGGTTCTGAAAAGTCATGTAAAGGAAAACAAAATATTTAACATATTTTCATCTAAATTGTTAGATAGATGGGTGAAATAAGTTTCTTAGTGAAATAAGATAGGAAGTTAAGAAATAAGTTAAGAAATAGAAATGTTAAGAAATAATAAGTTAATAACTTATTTCACTAAGAAACTTATTTCACCAAGAAAGAAACTTCTTCCAGCTTCTTTCCCTTTCTAATTTTGTTCAATGCCAGTTACCGTTCCTGCAAATCACAATTTGAGAAATACTGACCTTGAGAAATTTTTTCCCCAGTGTGTTCCATTTTGTGCTCATGATTAAAATAACACAAACAAAAGGAAGCAGAAATGATTTTCACTGAGCCCCACGTGTGGGTCAATCATTGTTCTAAGCACTTCTTCATATACCTGAACTCATTTTATCCTCAAAACCACGGTGAAGTAAGGAATATTATCAGTTTTTCAGATAAGGAAACTGAGGCTCAGGTAGGCTGGTTTGCTTGTCCAGGGTTATGCCAGTAGTAAAATGAACCAGTGGGTTTCAAACCCAGAGAGTATTTTTAAAAGATGTGTGACTGTTCCTTTATTTCGACGGAGACATGCCGACCAAGGGATCTCAACATTTCTGGGGCAGACGCAAGTCAAACTCTCAGCCAGGGGCACCAGAAGAGGTCCACCAGGTCCGCTTGCAAGTCTGGCGGGCTGAGAAGTTCGCGGCCACGTCGTTTCCATTTCCTCTGAGCTGCATGGCTGAACGTGGTCGATAATTATATCCTGGGGTCACATGGCAAGTACAATTATATCTCTGTACGAGTTCGTTTTATTTTTCTAAGAAAAAAGTATGCAGCCCGATGAGGTCTTTAGGAAGAATGAACAGATCTGTCCTTATAAATATTATATATCCCACCACCCTCCCAACAGCTTCACACAATGGAGGGTTGGCTCTGGCTCTCTGCCTCAAGTCCAGCCAGACACCGTTCGCTCATCGCTGTCCTGTTCCCAAAAAGAGCAAATCCCCCTTGGTTCTTCTCACCTCATGTCTGCCTTGCTTCTTGTTCCCTATCCTATTTATACACTCGAGCAGAGTAGACAATTCAAGGACTTGGAACCAGACAGAATTGGTTTCCACTCATATTTTTGGCGCTTTTGTTTACTCTGCTAAGCACTTTTTTTTTAAGTTTTTTTTTTTGTTTTTTTTCTTTTTTTTTTTACTCAATCTCAGGAAACAAACTGAGGGCTGCTAGGGGGTTGCTGGGGAGGGCTGGGGGATGGACGTTGGGGAGACTATGTGCTCTGGTGAGTTCTGGGAATTGTGTAAGACTGATGAATCACAGACCTGTTACCCCTGGAACAAGTAATACATTATATGCTAATAAAAAAATTTTAAAAATAAAGATTTTTTATTGTGAGAGAGAGTACAAGCAGGGGGGAGGAGCAGAGGGAGAGGGAGAAGCAGACTCACCGCTGAGCAGGGAGCCCAACGTGGGGTTCGATCCCAGGACCCATGAGAACATGACCTGAGTTGAAGGCAGAGGCTTAACCGAATGAGCCACCCAGGTGCCCCTAAGCACTAATTTTTTGGCATTACTTTACCTTATTTTCCCAAAATCCTGTATTGCAGATTCTATTGTGACCCTCATCTCTCCCTCCCACACCCAGGACTGGTAACGTGACCATCCTACTCGAGTGGCTCATGCTACCGAGAGTGGTGGTGTATTAGCTACCCAGAACTAACAAACCACCTGCTAATACAGCCGCTTTAAACAACAGCCTTCATTATTTCACAGTTTTGCTGGGTCCCAAATCCCCGGGGCTAGCTGGGGTCCTTGTCTAAGGGTCTCTTAAAAACTGTAATCTGGGTGTTAGCTCATGCTTCTCCTTCCAAGTTCACTGATGTGCTTATTGGCAACTCAGCTCCTTATAGGAGGTTGGTCTAAGCTCTCAGTACCTCAAGAGCTGTTGGCCAGAGGTCGTCTAAGTTCCTGGCAATGTGGGTCACTCCATAGAGAGTCTTAAAACATGGCAGCTCCCTCTGAGTGAGCAAGAGAGAGCGCAAGAAGCGAGAATACCAGCAAGATGGAAGTCACTTTTCCAGCTTCATCAAGGAAATGACATCTCATTGTCTTTGCTGAATTCTACGTATTAGAAGCAAATCACTAGATCCAGTCTGCATTCAAGGGCGAGGGATTACACAAGATCATGAATACGGGAGGTGGGTGGGGGGGAACTCTGGGGCCATGTCAGGAGCTGCCTATGCAAGAGGTTAAGAGCCTATGCCTTCAAGTATGGTTTTTCCAGCACCACTACTTATGGGCTCCATAACCACAGGAAAGCTCTACACCTTCTGTTTCCTCACCCATCATGTACCTACTTCATACAGTCATTATTCGGATCAAATAAATGAAGAGATGCTAAGTATCTGATAATAGTTCTGGTGTCTTCTCCAAGCCATGGCTGGGGCTGGCCAAATGGCTGCAGAAGCATCTGGGATCCAGCCCTTCCTGTGTGGCCCATGGAGGGGACCTGAGCAGAGGAAAGAGCTAGGATTTGGAGAGACCGGTGTTCCGACTCTCTTCTTTGCTGTATCATCTTTGTCCATGTTTTTTTTTCTCTTCTCAGAGAATTTATTTCTCTGTAAAATTAGGAGATAAAGACATAGTAAAAAGCTTTCTTTCTTTCTCTGCCAATTCTAAGTGGTTGGCCATGGATCTCTGGGGCTTTGTGTTGAGAAATATCTCACTGGTATGCAAGAGCCAGCTCCCACCGGCTCAGGAGAGCCAGCTGTGCACAGCTCTTAACAAGTCCTCATTGAGCAACGTCATACTACGGTCAGCCACGGTGGGAGTGCTTACACCATGGATACGGGCAAATGTTACACACTAGGACTCTGTCCCCCACCACCCCAACCCCAAGAGCATGGTGTTCGGTATTCGTCCTTGCGCCTTCTAACTGCAAAACTCTATGGGAAAGAGGACCATGATTTATTGCATGCCCTAGCAAAGACTCCGGAAGAGGATGGGGAAGAACGAGTGACTAATGCATATTTGCCATTTCTCGGTAGTTGATTTCTGTCATCCTCCCTCTGCTGATATTCGTGGACTGTCTGCATTTTCAGGAAGAAGAATTTACTGGGGCAGAGGAAAGCTTGCTAGCAGAGGCTCTGTCACCAATATAAAAGGCATACGAAAGCCCAGTGTATCAGCTGTGGACCACGTTCCCTCATCTCAAGGTTCTTAAAACTGTTCAAGAAACCAGCAGCAGGTGAGTGCCCAGATAGACTCATTAGAAATCCTAGGATAGTTTCCCCTTGCTCTGAATGGATGAGATGCCAGTATGGGAAATAATATACATGCTATGAAGTTTGTAATATGCACGACTGTGTACCGGACCTTGTCAACCACAAGCACCATGCATGGTACATAGGTGTATTAGGACAGTCCAGAGGAATAGAACCTATATATATATATATGTGTGTGTGTGTGTGTGTGTGTGTGTGTGTATTTCTTTTTCCACATGAGCAACTGGCTGTCACAATTATGGAAGCTGACAGGTCCCACAATCTACCATCTACAAGCTGGACACCCAAGAAGGACAGTGGTATGACCCCATCGGAGCCTGAAAGCCTAAAAACCAGGTATAACTCCCAGTCTGCGACCAGGAGATGAGGTGACGTGTCCCAACTCAGGTGGTGAGGCAGAAAAAAAAAGACTGAATTCCTCCTGCCTCTGCCTTTTGTTCTATTCAGGTCCCCAACAGATTGGGTGGTGCCCACCCACACTGGGAGGGCCATCTGCTATGCGGAAGGCACGGATTCGAGGGCTAATCTTGGCTCGAAGCACCGTCACAGGCACGCCCGGAAATTGTGTTTGATCTGGGCACTCTGTGGTCCAGGGGAGTTGACACATAAAATTAAACATCACAGTCGGGAAGGGATTATTTCCAACTCCCCCCCCCCATTCCCCGACCCCGAGCACTGAAGATCAGAGATGCCTGAGTTACAGAGTCTTACCAATGATCTCATCACAACAAATGGCCAGGATGAAGCCAGTATTTGGGTCTTCTCCACCCCAGCCCTTACTTTTTGGACATTAGGTTGAGAAATCTTGGCATATGGCGGAGAACAGGGAGTCGGGACAGACCCTCCCGCTTGAACCTTTGCACAATTCCGATGGTCTCCAAGGCAGTGAGATATGGCCACACTCACGGTGTGTTACCCAGGGAGGAGCTAATGGCATAATCACGGACTCTCCACAGTCAATTAGTGCAATTACCGGAAGCCACTCTCTTGTCATATTTCATTTAGCACACCATGGCACAGGGATACACGTGGCACCAAGGGTCCTGGGCCCATCGTCGCTGCCCTTGCCGGAGCAGGCATCACAAAAGGAGAATGCCAACCCCAATAAACTGCTTCTGCAGAAGCCATTAGGCTAGGTGACATGTTCACTTAGGGTGACATATATTGATCATGTAAAACACGCACACTGTATAATATGATTAAACAAACTGAACCGGTTCCAGAGAGAGCCGGCTGAACTGTGTGCGGGGCCTGGCCCTACGGCAAGAGCCTCTTGGCCCTGGGTGGGACGGAGCGCTTAGCTCAGGGAGGGCACACATACAGCGTGTTTGTCACTGATCATTCGTTCATTCATTCACTCACTCATTCATTCACTGGCTCATTCAACAGGTATTTATGGCATGTCTTCTACGCGAGGGGCACTGGGTTCGGCGCTCGGGGCAGAATGACGAGTGACATGAACAATGTCGACTCCCGTGAAGCTTGTCATCTACTGGGCGACACAGATTTCGGCAAAGTGGTCAGTGTGAGTCACGAACGGACGAAAACACTCTGAGAGAAAAGAGCACAGTCCAGTGAGAGCCTATCATAAAGGAATCTGAGCAGGGAAGGGGTCCTGGACGAAATCTCACAGTCACTTGTCACCACACCCCTGCTGCAGTGGGTCGAGCAGTGTTCCCTCAGATCATGTCCATCCAGAACCCTCAGCTCGTGACCTTACCCGGAGTCGGGTTTTTGCAGATAAAGATCTTCAGATGACATTGTACTGAATTTAGCGGGGGGCCCTCAAAGCAATGGCTGCAGACACTGGTGTCCTTTCAAGAGGAGAGGGCACAGAGAAGAGGGAGGAGGCACATGAAGACCGAGCAGAGATCAGAGTGATGCCACCACAAGCCAAGGACGCCTTGGCTTGGAGCTACCCAATCTAGAAGGGGCGAGAAAGCGTTCTTCCCTAGAGCCTTTGGACGTGGCCCTCCTGATGCCTTGACTTTGGACAACTGCCCCCACCCCCAGCCCCCGAACTACGCGAGAATGAATTTCTGTTGTTTTTAAACCACCGGTGTGCGGTCATTCGTTAAGGCAGCCCCAGGAGACACAGACACCGGAAAGTGACTAAGCGTTAGAAACCTTGCCAGGAGCTACCAAGGCAGCACGACGTCAGACACAGCTCCTGCCTTCACAGAGCTCAGAGTCTCGTCGGCAGCCGGCCCATCACTAGAAACCTAGACTCTTCTCTGTTCGCCGCTATGATTAGGATCAGCCCCAGGGTCGTGGGAGCACAGGCAGAGAGCCCTCCCTCAAGGTACAGCATCATCAGGACCCAGAGATGAGGCTCACAGCGCCACAGTCATTACACCGGTCACCTCACCGGAGCCCTGCCTTCCCTCCCCAGTGAGACCTGAAACACCAGGGTCCCTCTCCGTCGCTAGTAGCTAACGCCCAACACGAAAGAGTTTCCGGCTGTGTCCTCACTTCTGGAGTATTTGGTGCTTCATTCCCCAATCACTTCTCTATTTGTATCCTAGAACTTCCATGACCCTGGCAACAAAACAAAACACACACACACACCGCACAAGAAAACCCCCCAAACGCCCCTGGTCCCCTCACCTGTACCTCCTAGCTCTTTAGCTATCAGGGAGATAAAACAGATCAGACTTGGGGTTTGGGTGGTACAGAGGAGACAGGGATACCCCTTAGGTGTCTGCTTGGGGGGACAGGGTGCGTGATGGATGACGTTGGTGGGGGGGGGAGACATGGGAGCTCAGACAGACATGCATGGGGACGTGGGGAGCTGAGACTCAGTTTTGCCGAATTTGTAATGTCCAGCCACTGATAGACAATAAGCAGCTGACTGTAGGAGTCCGGAGGAAAGGGACACATCTGCCCGTCTCACATTCTCTAATGGTCCTCTCCGATGACCCGTCTCTGTTTCAAGCCCAGGCTAAGCTGTTAAGAACTGATCACACTTAGGATAGTGAAACGGCGGGGCTTGACCCTTTCATATAATATCATATACTCTGCTGGCTCTGAGAGGAGGGGAAAAGGGAGGAGTCTTGACGAGCCACTGGGTTCATGCATTTGACTCCTGGTACATATTCTATTAGAGTGAATGTGGCCAGGAACCTACGGGGTTTAAAGATTCACAATAATGTAATT
This sequence comes from Mellivora capensis, assembly GCA_004024625.1. Classification (NCBI taxonomy): domain Eukaryota; kingdom Metazoa; phylum Chordata; class Mammalia; order Carnivora; family Mustelidae; genus Mellivora; species Mellivora capensis. Next base: position 15,182 of record PISX010004760.1, on the reverse strand, counting down.
TCAACAGGAAGTTGGACGGTTCAGTCCTTAGAGATACAATTTATCTTTTCTGGGTGGTAACAGTCTAAAAGTATTTTCTGGAATATCAATCCTCGGCAAGTTATGGTAAGGGATTGCTATTATTTTAAAGATAGAAGTTTCTCCTTTCTCCTGTAATCCTCCCAGCAACCCAGTGGGATTAGTATTTTCCCCACTTTCTGGTGTGACAAGGGGGTCAAGGCAAGAGAGAGAGAGAGATCCACACTGCCTTATGTCGGTATTCCCAGTCCCTTGAACAATCACTAGCTAAATGGGGTTTCACAAAGGTCATCTGTATTAGGGACTGAATGAATAAACAGAGAGATTGCATGGACGGAGATAAAGACACGAGCTATGGGGGCTTAAAGCCCCAGCTGGCTTGACTTCTCCTTCATTCGGATCTACACTTTGAGCCCGCAGGGACCTGGGCATTTCTAGAGCATTCTTTGAGTTTTTCCCTCCTCCAAGAGCTGAGCCAGGAAGTCACAGCACCATCTTTTTACTTTGTGGTTCTAATTACCTGCTCATTGGCATGCAAGGACCTCCCCAGCCCTGTTCGGGAGAGGGAGTGCAAATTCTGTGAGAATCGTACCCATTAAGGCCTTTTATGACCACCATTATGTAATAAAGAGCATCTGGAGCCCGAGGAATTATTGCAAGCTTTTATTTTGTTTTAAGTATAACTATCTCCTCACACCCTTCTTCCCTCAGATGATTGCAGTCATAGTTATAACTGTGTGTTCTCTCTCAGGTCAGAGCCCGTGGTGGACAGCAACCGCTCCTCCTCCCTCCTGCGCAACAGAAACTTGGTTTTGTCCTGGCATCTGCCCTTCCCCCACGCGATGTGCACTTCTCGGTCAGCTGACCTCGCCCTCGGTCTTGGATGGACCCCGGTGGTCGGAGGGCATCCTTATCCCTTATCCCATTGCAAATGGCTGGTTTGGTCTAAGTCTAACTGATTGGATGCTGGGAAGGATGCTGGGGCCTTTCGGGTAAATCTTCCATCTCTCAGGAACAACCACGGGAAGAAAACCTGCCTTACTGCCTCTGAAGGCCGTCCTATTAGGATGTGATACCTGGCCCTGCTCAGCTGACTTTCCACCAGCCTGTGCTGAAGCAAACACCAGAGATGGTAAAGCAGAGATGTGCAAAGGTCCTGGGTATCTGATGACATCACTGAGTCCCTCTCCCTCTGCACTTCCCATGATGGGAGGTAACACATTTCTGTGTCTTTCAAGCCAGTTTCATCTGGGTTTCTGATATTTGCAGCTAAGAGCAGCACCCAAGAACACAGAATCCCCAGGGAGAGGACCAGCTTTGCAAGATAAAGTCATTTTCCAGGAGAATAGAGGCAGTCTGCCTCAAAGAGTTAGGTTCCCTTCAAAGTGTCCGAAGTTCTTTTATCTTGGCGGGTTTTGAAAACTAGAATTTCTGGCTTAGAGGGGACTTCAGAGACACCTTACTTCCCAAACTCAAGCTCTTGGGCAGGTTGCATCAATATCACCAGGGGATTTTAAGAAATAAACGTTCCTTGGGGCGCCTGGGTGGCTCAGTGGGTTAAAGCCTCTGCTTTCGGCTCAGGTCATGATCCCAGGGTCCTGGGATCGAGCCCCACATTGGGCTCTCTGCTCCTCGGAGAGCCTGCTTCCTCCTCTCTCTCCCTGCCTGCCTCTCTTGCCTACTTGTAATCTCTGTCAAATAAATAAATAAAATCTTAAAAGAACAAAAAAAATGTTCCTTGAGCTGTGCCCCGGAGATCCTAATTTCAGAGGTTTGGGATGCAGCCTGGACATTCCTATTTTTAAAAGGTTCTCTGGGTGATTCTAAGTCATCGATCAAAACCTACGTTCTCTGCCTTCCCCTCAACCCAGCCACGGGACCCCCTTTTTTTCCCCCAGATAAAATCTAAGGCAGGAAGTCAGTACATAAAACAGACAGAAATGGGGCTGATTTGATAAAAAGGAGCTCAGAGATCTTCCGATTTACATCACAAGCAAAGTAGGTGACAAGTGGGGTCTCACTGCACTGTGTGGCCACGAAATCCCTCTCGGCCAAGGTGACCCCGCAGCTGGGACCCGAAGGATGAGATGCTGAGCGGGGGAAGAAGCATTCCAGAAACAGTAGGTGTAGAAGCTCTGGTACTTTCTACTGTGCTTGAGGAACTGGAAGAAGGGGCGTGTTTTGGGTTGAGTTGCGTCCCTTCCAAAGTTCATCCGCTCAAGCCCTAACCCCTGGTGCGATGGTCTGTGGAGATGCGACCTTTGGCAGGACCATCTGACCCTTGAACAACGCAAGGACTGGGGCACCAACCTCTGCCTAGTCGAAAATCTATGTATCACTTTTGACTCCCCCAAAACATAACTACAAATAGCCTACTTTGACCAGAAGCCTTATTGACAACATGAACAATCGAGGAACACATATGTTGTATGTTATTTATGTCATAGGCGGTCTTACAATACGGTGCTCTAGAGAAAAGACAATGTGATTAAGAAAATCGTAAGGAAGGGGCACTGGGTGGCTCAGTCAGTTAAGCTTCCGACCCTTATCAGCTCTTGGTTTTGGTTCAGGTCATGATTTCAGGGCTGTGGGATGGAGCCCTGCCTTGGGTTCTGCACTCAGGGTGGGGTCTGCTTCTCCCTCCCCCTCTGCTCCTCTCCCTGTTCATGCTCTCTCTCTCTCTCTCAAATAAATAAATAAAATCTTTAAAAAGAAATCATAAGGAAGAGAAAATACCTACTTCCTCTGTCTGGCTTATTTCACGTAGCAGATCCCAGATCCAGCAATCCCATTCTGTATGTTTATCCAAAGGAACTGAAATCAGGATCTCCAACCTGCCCTGCCAAGTTCACTGCAGAATTACAGTAGCTAAGAGATGGAAACAACCCGTATGTCCACCAACAGATACACAGATAAAGCAAATGTAGACTATACAGTGAGATATTATTTAGCCTTAAAACAGAAGGAAGCAGGATTTAACACATGGTCCTTAATCAGAGGAAATACAGGTTTTCCCCTTACCTTTATTGTTTTTGGTATGATATCTCTTTTATGTACAAATGTGCAGCTTATCTTCCCAGTAAGGATAAAATGTTTTAGCTCTGTGGTAGAACAATAGACCTTTTACAGCTTAATCTTGTTTCCAGCAAAAGAGAAAAATCGGTGTGCTGGCCTCTTCCTCCAGCCACTTCCCTCCACCGTTTCTCAAGTCCTCACCTTGGATGTATTGGCCACAAATGCCAGACTCACTTGGGAGCTCTTTTAACCCAAGGGGTGAGATGTTCTACCTTGAAGGGTTAAAAGTAGGACCTGCCTTTTGGAGAAAGCCTGTAGTACCGCCTGGTGCCAGAGAGGGGCAGCATAGAGCCATTAGCATGGAGGGTCCAGCCTCTGCTGAGCCTGGCTCTCCTTAGTAGGGCTCAGAGGCCCAGCCAGCAGGCTGGAGCCTTAAGAAAGCTAGTCGAGGAATCACCAGGGAAACGGAAGAACCAGGGAAGAACTAAACACATGGAGAAAGGGAGCTGAAATGTTCGTGGAGTTCTGAATTCCGCGTGCCCAAGCCACCGCCTACCTCCTCCTCCACGTGGGACGGGTGCGTGCTCACTGGTACCTGCTCACTCCAGCATTCTTCCTACACATCATTTCTTCATTCATACATTCACTGACAAGGAGCGAGCAAATGCCTTGTAGGCACTTTGGATGTGTCAAGGGGCTAGGCTCCCAGGGGGCACGCCGCAGGGTTTGAAACCACAGTCCAGCGCTGCGACGTGACTCGGGTGTCGGGGATCCAGGGATCAGAGAAGTTAGAAGATACACAGGCTGTGCCGTGGAGGAAAGGGGAACGTGGCTGCCTTCTGATGGGGCAGTCTTCCCTGTCCTAGCCTGAAGCAGGACCACATGCTTCTGGTGGGGCAGACTGGGCATAGCCCAGGTCAGGCTCCCGTTGCCTCCAGGACCGTTCTAGATCTATAGTCTCATTACGAGTATTTCCAAGACATGGCAGTAAAAAGTACGAAGGACGGGGTGCTACTCTGCCATTTTCCTCATGGGTCCTGCTGAAACTGGGTGTGGAATTCTGGAGGAAGCAGCTTCACTCTGACTGGAAGCCCCGCCCTGCCTTGCTGGACAGCAAAGTGGACCCTGGGACGGAGCAGCGAGGGTCCTGACCACCACTAAAACTGGATCTGATGGGAAGCAGGGAGGACCGTCACAGCACACTTGCACCAACACAAGAGAACCTTGGATACATTTCCGCACCATTTCTTAACTATCTGCCACCAGTGGACTGGGCAGAGATGAATATTATTTCTGAACTAAATACCAGTATTTAAATATTACACACTCATGAGCCACAAGCAGATTAAGGGCCAAGTAGTCTTACTATCTAAATTTGTCAGGTGGTTGAATTTCATAATCTTCTAAGCGAGCACTCCACTCCCCACAACCCCCGTGACCTCTGACAATAGCTAGCTGGATAAAAAGGGGTAGAGGCGCCTGGGTGACTCAGTGGGTTAAGCCTCTGCCTTCGGCTCAGGTCATGATCTCAGGGTCTTGGGATCGAGCCTCGCATTGGGCTCTCTGCTCAGCAGGGAGCCTGCTTCCTCCTCTCTCTCTGCCTGTCTCCCTGCCTACTTGTGATCTCTGTCAAATAAATAAATAAAATCTTAAAAAAAAGGGGGGGGTAGAGAGTCTTTGACTTTCATTAGTTTTGAACAGAGAGAGTAGACATTTCTCAAAACGGCCAAAATGTCAAATGATTCTTTGTTTTTATCTTTAAAGAGAGAGAAGCAGGCTATGTTATTTTAGAGGAAGAAACTTCTCTTGGTTAATTGCTCCATAATGAATCATCTCCACAACATCCCCATGTCCCTGACACAGAGCTTGTCAAAAATTTCTAGTAACCTGATGGATTCCTATGTTGTCAATAAACTCATACTGTCAAAGGCAGTATTAGCTCGATGAGGAATGATTCAAATCAGCCTGAGCTTGAATATATGGGCTCATCACTATGTCTCTATCTCTCACACACAATCATACATACAGACACACCATAATTCTTTCTAGAAGTACGACGCCTCCATTGATACATCTCTGAAACCAGTTGTCTTTTTGCAGTGGACTTAGGTTGTCTTTATTCGCCTACGTTAGCTTTGGGGGCTTTCATCAAAATATTTCCCTCCTTCTAGAATCGTACTTGAGTACACATTCCTGCCCCTTGAAGTTAGATGTGGTCAAGTAATTTGCTTTGGAAAAAAATTTTTCTTCCAAATTTTTTTTCTTTCTTTTTTCTTTCCAAATTTTTAATTTGGATAATTTTTTGGATAATTTGGATAATTTTAATTTGAATAATACATGGGGCTCCCAAGGACAAGCTTTTAACAACTAGTGTGAAATTCACCATACACATCCTCCCTCCCCTTGCTCAGCAATCTTGAAACTTTGGAGATGCCCCGTCCTTTAGCTTGGTGAGGATGATGTTAGGCAGAGTCTGTTGCCCCCAACCACGATGGACACGTGTGATGCGCAACGACCAGATGCGGTCGTTAGCTCCTGAGGTTTAGAGCCGCTCGTTACGATGGTATAGCCCGTCCTATCTGACCGGCGCTCTTCCTTTCCTTTATACCCCTTTCCTGGAACCAAGCCCGGCTCTCTCTCCTTTCTGCGCGGTGGGGGGGACAGTGATGTCCTGACAGGCTCTCCTTCCTCCCTGCAGAGGTGATGACTTAACCCCATCCGAGCCTGACAAAACATCCCACTGTCCTGTCCTCGATGACGGGTTCATGCGCAGGCACAGGACGCAAGCCAGGCAGACGAGACTCAGTCCCCAGTTCAGAAAGAACCTCTCTCTTGACACAGGGGGACTAAGTAAGGGGAGAACGTGAAACGAGAGGCACTGGTGGCCATTTTTCCTGCCACTTGGGACCAGCCCCTCTGAGGAGAAAGCTGACCTAGAGAAACAAGAGTTGGAGAGACAAGTTTGTGATGATCTTATTTAAGCATTCTGAGTCGGAACATTCTTGCTTTCTGGTGATACCAGCAACTTTCTTTAAAAACATTTTTTTTTTAGGGGCACCTGGGTGGCTCAGTGGGTTAAGCCTCTGCCTTCAGCTCGGGTCATGATCCCAGGGTCCTGGGATCGAGCCCCGCATCGGGCTCTCTGCTCGGCAGGAAGCCTGCTTCCCCCCCTCCCCCTGCCTGCCTCTCTGCCTACTTGTGATCTCTGTCTGTCAAATAAATAAATAAATAATTTTGGGGGGGCTAAGTTTCTTGTCATTTGCAATAGAAAAATATTAGCTAATATATTTTTTAAAGACTTTATTTATTTATTTGAGAGAGAGTGAGAGAGAACACGAGAAGGGAGAAGGTCAGAGGGAAAAGCAGACTCCTCATGGAGCTGGGAGCCCGATGTGGGACTCGATCCCAGGACTCCAGGATCGTGACCTGAGCCAAAGGCAGCTGCTTAACCCACTGAGCCACCCAGGCGCCCCAGCTAATATTTTTCTTAAACATGCTGGATGAAACACCTCAGGTACTCAGCCATGTTTAGCCGCAGAGTGAAGCTTAGCTAAAATCTGTCAGCATGGCCTTCAGCGATTTTCTGGTTTGAGACCCAACAAGTATTTCCAACTTGACATGGGGGTCACGCCCTTACCTGTGCTTCCCTGCCTGTGTCCCCCCCCATCACCTGGACTTGCAGCCCTGCCCGTTCTCTAGGTTAATGTGGGCTTTCCCACAGCTGCCCTCCTGCTGCTCTCCGTGGGCTCTGGTGACTGGGGGCTGAGTCCGTCCTGGCCCCTTGAATGGAGGCTCAGGTAAATGCAGAAGAAGAATAAGGGACAGTTTCTCATTTCGCTTCTATTTTCCTCATAGTCACATACTGGTCCTTACATGGTGGTACATGCTCAGTCCCCCAGCTGAACCACATCCTTCCTTTCAAAGTCTTCTCTTACACATGCAGCCTGCTCAGACCCTGGGAAATCAAGCCTGTATTTGGGTGACTTTTTTTTTTTAGATTTTATTTATTTATTTGACAGAGAGATCACAAGTAGCCAGAGAGGCAGGCAGAGAGAGAGGGGGAAGCAGGCTCCCCGCTGAGCAGAGAGCCCAATGTGGGGTTTGATCCCAGGACCCTGAGATCATGACCTGAGCCGAAGGCAGAGGCTTTAACCCACTGAGACACCCAGGCGTCCCTTTGGGAGATCTTTTGAGAAGGCTACATTTGCCTCTGTTTCTGTTCCGTCAGACAACATATTCCAGGACTTCAACGGAAACCCAAGTTCTTGTTTAGGCTAGATCATTAACTATTAGTCTCCTTTCTAGAAGTCTGGGTTATTTAAAATTAGTAACTTTTTGAAGAAAAAAATAATTTACTGTAGGCTTTGCTTTGTTAAAAATGTACGTGTAACACACACAGCAGTCCTAGATGGATATTTTCAGTGACTCTGTTATACAGGCAGGAAATACCATCCAGAGAGGTTAAGAAACTTGCATCCTGTCACACAGCAGGGCTCAGACCAGAACCTAGACCCTTTGATGCCAGGAACTTCGCTATCTTTTTTGCATACGTTCCTCAATTCAACATTGAGAGATTAATGGTCCCTCATCTTAGCTCTTCCTAAAATGAGATCCTATTCTTGGAATCTTCTGGAAGCATCCCGATGGAAGCTGGGACTTGATGCTCCCTAGAGATGAGGGCAGTGCCATGTAGCCCAAGAAGACAAGCCCGGGCTAGGGGAGGTCAATGTTCGAACCATGGCTTCGCCCCTTTTACCTCTGCGACCTCTGACAAGCCACCGTGGCTTCCCAGTCTTGACTCAGTCACTTGCAAAACCGACGTAAGAACCATCGCACGGAGTTGGGAGGATTAAGAGTGAAGATGGACAAAATGTTCCCAATTAAGTACCTGGCATAAAGGAGTGCTGTGCACATAGAAGCTATAAATAATCACGTGTAGATTTCCAGTTTGGGTAATGCCTCCGTCCTGGAGCGTCATAACCGCAAGGCCTTGGAGACCCCATCTTGTCTGCATTTACGCACTCACTGCCTAGCACTGTGCCTGGCATAAAGCAGGCGCTCGGCTAGCCTCAGGCCAGTCTGCAGGCCTCCCCGATTTTGTGTTCCTGTTTTTTAAAGGTGGGTGATCCTATCTCCCACCAGGATGAATGGGGTCCCGGGCGCAAAGTCCTAAGTGTGGGGACAGGCATCTCGGATGTACCATTGAACAAACTGGATTGAGGTGACCGTCCACACAGAACCCATCAGAGAAGATTTCCCAAATGCCTTTCCTAAAAGCCCTGGTCCTCACCCCCTCCCTTCTCTGCCCTCCTCCGTCTTGGAGCCGCCAAGGAGACCCCGGGGATGCACTCGGAGCCAGGCCTGCCCCATCGTGCGGACACGGCGGCAGGGTGATGCCAGCTGTGTGCTCTCTGCAGGGCACAGGCAGAACCCGAGAGGGGCTGTGGTAGACGCGGTAGGGAGGAGGCCCTTATGATCACATGCAAAGCGACGGTGAGGTGTTCAATTTCCTAGTCCCTTACCAAAGGCGGGATGCAGGATGTCACTGTTTGCAGCATATGCACAGAAGCTCTCATAAAGAGGACGTTTTATGAGGACATATGCTCCACGCCCAGAAGCACTGGCAGGCCTGAATGCTATTCCTTGGCGACACCATGATTATATCTCCATCGAGTCCAGGGAAGCCTCTTAGGTCTGCAAGGCTACAATTTTGAAATGGATTTCACAGCTGCAAACTATAAGATGACCCAATTTGTCTTTCCCATTTCTGCCTCCTCTCCTATAACTATGGAAATCTGCATCCCCGGCTCGGTGATGGGCCGCATAAAATATGCAACAGGACTTAGTGCTCGGATTCGAGAACCCGCAAAATTTAGGGACAGCTGCTAAAGTGATCTTGGGGTAGGCGGCCGGGCTGGGGGGCGGTGGTGTGGGCAGACCCAAGGCAGGGGATCTGCAGGCTTCTGCTCCCCCAGACACAGAGGCCCTCTTTTTCGAAAATGCTTGTCCCAAAGGCAAGAGGAGGAGAGGATATATATGCCCCCTTATCTTTTCTGAGGAACCCGGGGCTACCCATCCTCCAAAGAATATCCCAGATGGTAAACGGAGCTGAAGTTTGCACATAAATTCTCCCCAGGGAATTGGTGGTTGCTGATAGCAAGCCTAATGAAATTTTTTATTGTGGTTATTACATACAATTTGTACAGTATATCATGCACGGAAATTTTTTCTGTTCCTATAAATCTGGAATTGCCAGCGAAAATGCCCGGGCTTACGGACTGCTGCAGAACACAATTACCTCTAGATACAAACTCTCTTTGGGACATAAAAATCGTTGCTACTGAGGAGGCTGAATTGCACCGGCAATTTTGTAAATATTTGAGTGATATATTTCCTTTTGGATAAGTTTTCATAGCCTTGGAAAGCTGTCTCGTTTCTTAATGCTTTTGTTGTTGTTGTTGTTGTGTGTGTGTGTGTGTGTGTGTGTGTTTTCCTGGGTATCACTTGTGGCCAGATTGTTGTTTTCAATCATGCTTAGTAAATCAGACTATTGGACAAATGTCATTTATAAAAGGCTCAGAACTGCAAGGCCTTCTGTTGGCATTAAGAGGACTGTCTTTAGAGCATGTTTCTTAAAGACGTGAGAGGAGAGGACAAACAAAATTCAGGCACATCCTCTACTTTCTCCTTCTATATGGTCAGTTTTTCAAGTCAGAAGTTGGAGACAAGGTTTCCATTTTTAATGAGGGCAGACACACAGCGCCTTCCTCTTCATGCTTTGATCAGTCAATGAGGGGAATGACTCCTGGATACACCGGGCTGATTCTCACGCCGGCAGAATGCACCAGACGCATGAAGTTTCTGCACATTTTCTAGTTAGGCTTTATTACCAAGTATGATGGTGAAGGATGTTATACCCTTGTATCTATTTTCTACAAGTTCTAATATTGGAGCTAGGGAGAATTCTTCCATCAGCTTCCAGCAAACAGAGAACGGAGACTGTTAAAACTCCTCATAACAGCTTCCAAAGGAAGATCACAGTGATGGGTTATAGACTGTTCTGGAAGGGAGGGGACATGCTCAGTGAGCATGTGGGAAGTGCACAAACATGAGCCACACCATGAGGAGGAAGACGTGCCCTCCCTTCCTTCCTTCTTCCTTCCATCTCCTTCCTTCTTCCTTCCTTCCCTTCCTCTCTGCCTCCTTTCTTCCCTCTCTCCCTCCTTCCATCTTTAGTTCCTTCCTCCTTCCCTTATCTTATCTCATTTAATCTCAAAACGACCTTTCAGGGCTTATTCTTATTCTGCATTTTACAAATGAGGGAAATAAAGGATCGAGCAGCCATGCTGGAGTCCTACGGTCTGCAGTGGGCTAGTTGGGATTTGAGCCCCAGTTGCATTGGACTGTGAGACTCCAGAAGGGAATACAGTCAGTTGCCTGCTTCTTCCAACTTTCTTTTCCCAAGTTTGTCCCAAGAATTCGACACTCAAGGATGACAGAACGCCAGCTGACTGTGCTCATGATGCCCCGGCACCGCAAAATGCGTATTTGAGAAACGAAAAGAGGACTGATCTACGATTCTTATGCTAATAGCAGGAGAAATTAGGTTTGCACCCTATGCACGAGAACCTAGTAAACCTAGTAAAAGGGTTTTATAAAAGCATCGGGAAGAGTGTGGGGCTCAATATGGGGATACTCAGGAAATGTGGACTGAATTTGTGTTCAGGTCATCAGGTGAGGAACCAAACGGGTGAAGAGCGAGAATCAGCATTTACCAAAGAAGAAGTAAATAATAAACAAGAATAGGAAAATTCTCATGTTCCTAGTAATCGAAGGATCTCCATGTTCAGTGATTAAACTAAGATAGTTTCTCTAATCATAATTCCTGCTGCACTGAAGGTAAGGATACTGGGACTCGTAAACATGTAATTTCATTGCGATGAAAACTGATACAAAGTCAAGAATGATGTATCCATTCGTACCTCTGGTATTTCCTGGGCACTTACTAAGTGCAGACTCTACGGGGGTGGTGGGATCCACAGGAATGGATGGATCCACAGGAACGGATGGATCCGGTTCACACCCTTGTGGGGTTCATATGCCGCTGGGGGAGAGAGGTATTAATGGAACAGAATCACTAGTGACTGCAGAACGGCAAACCAGAATAGGAGTCGTTGAAAAAAGAGGCATGCGTCCAATCTGAATGTAACAAAGAACCGTGGTCCAGACGAGATAAACTAAAATAACAACATTTAGAAAAACGAAAACTATTCTCTGAGTTAATAGGGCCATGTAAAAGTAATGAAACATACACGTTTGATTCAACAACTCTGTTTCTGTCAAGTTTCCAGAAGTCATCATCAATTCACGTCCGTCTTTATGGCCAAAGAGCGTCATGATTGTGGTGTTCACGGTAACAGACATTTGGAAACAATAGTCGGCGATGGGAGAATTCTCACGGTGTGGTATAAACACACATGGAAACTCCAGGCCTTCCTTAGAAATCAGGATCCTGAAGCCTTTAAGTGACATGAATTACATGCTAACAGAACGTTGAGTGGAAACTAACAGCTTCAGACCCGCACACGTTTTGATTTTTAATTGCATTAAACGGAGAAAGGAAGTAGAACAGAAGGCAAGGATGTGAGATTACAGGTGAGTCATACTATCTTCACGGCACTTATCAGTGTGTTCCCAGATTTCCGTAATGAGCCTATATTAGTACATTATGAAGAAAATGACTTAAGTTTTAAAGAGATGATAGATTGAATTCTTGAGTGGATATTGAGTGGGCGGGCACCAGCTGTATGTATGCAAATACGCAAACAACTGAAATGTACCCCCTGGCTCAATGCAGTCTGGCTTTGGAAGAGGACTGACCACTTTCTCTCTTGTATCAGAGCCCCCCGAGGGCCCAGCTCACTTGCACTGTGAGCTTCTCTCCCGGGAGTGGGAAAGAATTGAGCTTGGCAGCTAGCTGGAGGCACGATTTATTTAATTCATTTAATTCGCCATAAATAATGCTATTCGCCAGGCCCTGTTCTCGGTGCTCAATGAATATTAACTTATCAACCTGCCATAAAAGTATCAAAAAAATACTTTGATTCAGCAATTCCATTTCAATCAAGTTTTTGGAAATAATCATTGACTCTCACAAATCTTTATGCACAAAAGATTTTCCCAATTCTATTGTTTATAATAACCAGAAATTTGAGCTTAAAATTCCTATGGGCTTCAGATGTCCATTGATGGATGGGTAAGATGTGTGTACACACACACACACACACACACACACACACACACACACACACACACATATATATATATATATATATATATATATATATACCGGAATATTACTCAGCTGTCAAAAAGAATGAAATCTTGCCATTTGCAACGACATGGATGGAACTAGAGGGTATTATGCTAAGTGAAATGTTAGTCAGCAAAAGACAAATACCATATGATCTCACTCATATGTGGAATTTAAGAAACAAAACAGATGAACACAGGGGAAGGGAAGGAAAAAGAAAATAAGACAAAAACAGAGAGGGAGGCAAACCATAAGAGACTCTTAACTCTAGGAAATGAACTAAGGAGGGGAAGCTGGAAGGGAGGGTGGGGGGATGGGGTGAGTGGGTGATGGGCATGAAGGAGGGCACGTGATGTCATGAGCGCTGGGCATTAAACGCAACCGATGCATCACTAAATTCTACCCCTGAAACTAATAACACACTATATAGTAACTAAACTGAGTTTAAATAAAACATTAAAAAAGAATCCTATGGGCCTGTAAAATGGCACAACACTATGGAAAGCAGTTTGGTGGTTCTTCAGAAAGAAGAAAAGAATTCCACATGGAGAACTGCCATGAGACCCCGTAATTCTGCTCTTGGGTATGTATGGTTAATCCATCTTTACGGAGAAATTCTGTGTCGGCAAATTTGTCTATTCACAAAAATTCATTTGTAAGCCCCAAATCAACACACGTGGCAATGCGCAGACACATGGGTAGTGGCAAAAATTTAAGTTGCTCACCTGGTACGCTCCCAGCCGAGGTCTGACAAAGTGATGCGTGTCCTTGTGTTTCAGCTCTCCTATGGAGACGGTCGGAGGGTGGAGGTGGGGGTGGGGCCATGGCGAGCAGGGAGCTCCAGCTCTGGGGCCGCTTGACTGGGGTCAGTCCAGTGGGAGGCTTAAGTCACTTAGCACTTCTGAACCCATCTTCTCCTCTGTATAATAATGAAAAGAGAAAACAGAATCTGCCAGGATAAAATGTTTTTGGGGTTTAAGATTATACTCTGCATGATACGTATCTATTTCCCCTAGGAACAAGGACTTAGTTATTTGCTAATTCAGTGTTCCCTGCACCTTCGTAGAACATAACCACAATGCATAATGAGAACTAATTGTATAAACCCCCAAGAATCGAAAGGCATAGCTAAATACTGACACACAAATGTTCACACTCGCAGAAAGATGGAAAACCCGAGATATCCATTAATGGATGAACAGATGAACAGAATGTGGTCTCTCCATGTAATGAAATTTTACACAGCCAAGAAAAGGAACAAAGTACTGATACACATTGAACGTGCATGGAGCTTGAAACAGCTACGTGAAAGAAGCTAGACACAAGGTCACATGTTGTATGGTTCTATTTATGTGAAATGTCCAGAACAGGTACATCCATCACAAGAGAAAGCTGATCAGTGGTCAGCAGAGGCTGGGGCAGGAGGAAACAGGGAGTATATAATGGGTCTGGGTTTTACTACTGAGGGTGATGAAAATGTTTTGGGGCTAAATAGAATGGAGGGCTGTCCAGTGTTCTGAATGAACTCAGTGCTACTTTTTTTTTTTAAGGTTAATTGCATGTTGAGCAAACTTTGTCTCACTAAAAGTAATCCTGTGAAGTAGGGATCGGTATTATGCCCGTTTGAGAGCTGAAGAAATCAAATCATTTGCCTAACATGAGACTGGGTCTGGGATGAGCTGGGATGGGAACCCAGACCTCTGACTTGGAGCACAGAGGCCCTCGATCACTGTGACATGCTTCTGACTTTGCAGAACAAAGTGTAGATTTGGGCTCATGGTAGGTTCTTAGCAGACATTGCCTCCTTTCCCCGCTGCTTCCTTTGCAAATAGGAACTGTGTATGATGGGACTTCCTCACTCTCATTTGTAGAGAGAACAAATGCAAGTATTTGATTCGTCTTCTATTAAGTAAGTCAGGTTCTAAGAACATACTCTGTTGTAAAAACTGAACATGCAGAAAAATGTGGCAAGAAGCTGAAGAAAACATCCATGAGCAACCAAAAAAGAAAAAAAAAAGTCCAGACCTGCACTCTTCTAAATGATGTGGGAGAAAAATAATGGGTCAGAGGAGAGAAGGTTGGCTGTGTTCCGCCGGAGTCCCTAAGATTTATCACTTACACACGCAGGATGCTACAGCAAAGAGATCTGGTGACCACAGCCATAACTCAGAAGCCAACCATGCAGCCTGCTACCTGCTGATAGTAGGGACAGCCCGGGGCCTGCATCCTCCGGACCTGGTGGTGGGGGCGGGGCCTCGTCACTGACAGCCCCGCCCCCCTTCACGGCAGACTCGAAGTCTGTAAAGGTAGGGCAGCAAGTGGGGACCTGGCACCAGGCGAGGGGTAAGTGTTTCAGATCCGATGGTTTCCCGGTTGTGGTTGGGCCGGGGACACAAAGCATGTGGACAAAACCAACCCCGGCTATGGGCCTTAGTTTTGTGCGAATAGTTCACGCTCCTATGAAGGGGGAAAAAAAGGCTCAAATAATCAGAGAGTTCGGGGGCTACAGTATCCCTTAAAGATGGGGCACAGTATTTGTAGGTGGTCTCCACGCATTTAAACCAGTGCCTAAAAATCACTCCTCATCCAGGGTGCCCACAGTGTGAATGGGCTACAGAGAACCAAACGGACGTAAAACACCCGAATGTTTATAGCAGCAATGTCTACAATAGCCAAACTATGGAAAGAGCCTAGATGTCCATCAACAGATGAATGGATAAAGAAGATGTGGTATATATACACGATGGAATACTATGCAGCCATCAAAAGGAATGAAATCTTGCCATTCGCAACGACGTGGATGGAACTAGAGGGTATCATGCTTAGTGAAATAAGT